>BHFT01007020.1:0-14265 GCA_004320025.1 Laticauda laticaudata | reverse complement strand
TACTTCAACAACAGAAATTAATCAAGAAAGCCATAGAGATAGAAAAACGCCCACACAGCATGAACAAACGGGATGATACCTCCGCCTACCACCATTTGGAAACCTGCCCTCATTAATAAACGAGTACCTAACATGGAGAAATGAACCACCAGACAACGGCCACAACCCACGAGTACGCACCCAAGGATGCTACCACCACATTTCCATGTAGAAAAAAGACTCACACCCACAAGATGAGACACGACAGAACCAGAGCGTACGCAGCTGCACCACTACCCGCTTCAAACCCTCTGACCCAACAAGGAAGCAAAACGACACCCACCATGGAGATGTGGCACGACCATGCAAAACATAGAAGCCAAACAACAGGGTCACAAGAATCACCAGCTAAAAATCCCCCAGCAACTAAGACTTAACCTGAGCACAAGTGAGTAACCCAAGCCCCACCTAAACAGAACATCAGCCCCAGCCAGACCCTAACCCTAACCAGCAATAATGAACACAGCCCAACCCACCTACCAGATCAGAACACACCAAACCCCCAACCATGAGAACACACCCCCCGTCACTGTCCAATCAGAAAGCAGTCAAGCCCCACCCAATCATAGTCACCCACCCACTAGCGGTTAAAAGGAAGAATGCGCTGCAAGCTCACCATTACTATGAGAAGATGAAGAAGCACAGAGCTGAAGAAAACAAGCCTGAAAGATGATGAATGAGACCTTTCATCGAAACAAATCGCCTAGATACTTCCAAATTTTACGCGGGACGAAAACCGCCGATAAACCAAAAGATCCACATACAAATACCCGAGAAACCTTCAAGAAAACACAAAACACCAACATACACACAACACACACATATACAACACACACACCACACACACACACATATAATATTAATTGCTTTTTTAAGTTTTTGCGGTACTTACATGTGAGCTGTTCAGCTTCCTTCGGGTATATCCACGTCATTGTTGTGCTTTTAAAGTTGTAGCAACTTTTCAGCAGAAATCCTCCATCTGCCATCAAAATCAGGCTTCTGTATTTGAGTTTCGTATGTGGCCGTTTTAAAATTTGAGGCTAGCCTATTGCGTCCCAAAGGATGGGTTATTTTTTAAACATCCTGATTGGTTGAGAGTCTTGGTTCTGTTTGTTTATTGTTCTTGAAGAAAGAAGAGAGAAGCACAGAGCGAACGAAACAAGCCTGAAGATGATGAATGTGCAACTTCAGTCGAAACGTTGCCTAGATACTTCCATTTTACGCGGAGAAAAACTCGAAAACCAAAGATCCCATATATGTGTTGTGTGTGTGTGTGTGTGCCTGTTTCAGCTTGCCTTTCGGGTATTAATCCCACATCATTGTAGTGCTTTTAAGAGTTGTAGCAACGTTTCATAAAACACATACAAATCTAATACAGAAGAACTGATGATGGCAGATGAGATTCTGCTGATGAACGTTGCTACAACTTTAAAAGCAACTACAAGACGTGGGATGAACCCGAAAGGAAGCTGAAGCAGCACACACACACACACACACACACACACACACACACACATTAGTTTTCTGAGGTTTTCGCGGTATTTTTATGTGAAACTTTGGTTGTTCGGGTTTTCTCCTGCGTAAAATTGGAAGTATCTAGGCAACAGTTTCGATGAGTCTCATTCATCGTCTTCAAGCTTTTTTCTTCGCCATGTGCTTCTCAGAGTATGTGAGCTTGCAGCGCTTCTTCCTTTTAAACTGTTTAGTGGGGGTTGTGACTTGATTGGTGGGGGCTTGGCTGTGTTTTTATTGGATGGGGTGTGTTCTAATTGGTTGGGGGTTTTGGTTGTGTTCTGATTGGTAGGGGCGAGTTGCTGTGTTCTGATTGACTGGGGGTGTGTTCTGTTCAGGTGGGGACTTGGTTGTGCTCAGGTTAGTCTTAAGTTTTGCTGGGATTGTATCACATGTATCGATACGAACTCAATACATATCATATGTATCATATCGAACTCAGTAGCTAGAACCCTGATGATGGAGATGAGATTCTGCTGAAATGTTGTGACAACTTTAAAAGCACTACAAATGAGACGTGGGAATAATACCCGAAGGAAGCTGGGAAACAGCACACACACACACACACACACACACATATTTGTTTTCTGAGGTTTTCGTGCTATCTGTTTATGTGGATCTTTGGTTGTTCGGCGTTTTCTCCCGTGTAAAATTTGGAAGTATCTAGGCAACGTTTCAAATGAAGTCTCATTCATCATCTTTCAGGCTTGTGTTTTCGCCTGTGCTTCTCAGAGTAATGTTGAGCTTGCAGCTGCCTTCTACTTTCAACTGCTATGGGGTGTAACTTGATTGGGTGGGGGCCTGGGCTGTGTTTTTGATTGGTGGGGGTGTGTTTCTCATTGGTTGGGGGGTTGGCCGTGTTCGTGATTGACTGGGGTGTGTTACTGTTCAGTCGGGGCTTGGTTGTGCTCAGGTAGTCTAGTTGCTGGGGGATTGTAACATATGTATCAAACGAACTCAATACATATCATATGTATCATACAAAACTCAATACAGAGCCTGATGATAGGCAGATGAGATTCTGCTGAAAGTTGCTACAAACTTTAAAAGCAAACTACAAATGACGTGGGATAATACCCGAAGGAAGCTGACAGCACACACACACACACACACAACCACATATTTGTTTTCTGAGTTTTCGTGCTATTCTGTATGTGGATTCTTTGGTTGTTCGGGTTTTCTCACGTAAAATTGGAAATATCTAGGCAACGTTTTTGATGAAGTCTCATTCATCGTCTTCAGGCTTTGTTTCTTCGCCAGGCTTTCTCAGAGTAATGTGAGCTTGCAGCTGCTTCTTCCTTTTAACTGTTAGTGGGGGGTGTGACTTTGATTGGGTGGGGGCTGGCGTGTTTTTGATTGGATGGGGTGTGTTTCTCCATTGTTGGGGGTTTAGGTTGGTTCTGAATTGGTAGGGGCGGTTTGGGCTGTGTTCTGATTGGACTTGGGGTGTGTTCTGTTCAGGTGGGGAGACTGGTTGTGCTCAGGTTTAGTCTTAAGTTGCTGGGGGATTGTATCCACATGTATCATACGAACTCAATTACATATCATATGTTTCCATAGTGAACTCAGTACAGAAGCCTTGATGTGGCAGATGAGATTCTGCTGAAATGTTGTGACAAATTTAAAAGCACTAAAATGATGTGGGAAATAACAGAAGGAACTGAACAGCACACACACACACACCGACACACACAACACACCACACAATATTTTTTTCTGAGGTTTTTCGCGGGTATTTGTATGTGGATACTTTGGTTGTTCGGGTTTTCTCCGCGTAAAATTGGAAGTATCTAGCCAACGTTTCGATGAAGTCTCTCATTTCATCCATCTTCATGCTTGTTTCTTCAGCTCTGGTCTTTCTCAGAGTAATGTAAGCTTGCAGCTGCTCTTCTCTCCTTTTTAACTGCTTATGGGGTGTGTGACTTGATTGGGTTGGGGGCTTGGCTGCTGTTTTGATTGGGTTGGGGGTTTTTCTCATTGGTGTGGGTTTGGCTGTGTTCTGATTTGGTTGGGGGTTGGCTGGTGTTCTGATTGACTGGGGGTGTTCTGTTCAGGTGGGGGCTTGGTTGTGCTCAGGTTAGTCTTAGTTGCTGGGGGATTGTATCATATGTATCATACGAACTCAATACATATCATATGTATCATACGAACTCAATACAGAAGCCTGATGATGGCAGATAAGATTCTGTTGAAACGTTGCTACAACTTTATAAGCACTACAATGATGTGGGATAATACCTGAAGGAAGCTGAACAGCATATATATATATATATATTAAGTTTTCCCGGGTACTTACATGTGTGCAGTTCAGCTTCCTTCGGGTATTATCCCACGTCATTATAGTGCTTTTAAAGTTGTAGCAACGTTTCAGCAGAATCACATTTGCCATCATCAGGCTTCTGTATAGAGTTTGTATGTGGGTTGTATGAAACGTTGCTACAACTTTAAAAGGGCTACAATGACGTGGGATAATACCCGAAGGAAGCTAAACAGCACAAATGTAATTACCCGCGAGAGCTTAAAAAAACATATATATATATATATACATACACACACAAACACACACACACACACACACACACTATCAATATAGCATATACGACTTCAATATAGAAATACAACTACAGAAAAAGAGTGGTCAATGTCCGTAATACTCTACCTGACTTTGTAGTTTCTTCCCCAAACCTCAAAAACTTTAACATTAGATTGTCTACTCTTGACCTCAGCTCATTCCTAAGAGGTCTGTTGGGGGTATGCATAAGCGCACCAACGTGCCTCCTGTCCGTGTCCTATTGTTTCTTTTTTTTTTCTTATTCATATCCATCTCCTGTATTCATAAACATGTTTAAACTTATACCTGTTATCTCACAATTAGTTGACAAAATAAAATAAATAAATAATATGGAAAGCCACCTCAAGCAAGAATTTCAACAAATAAAGGAAAATATCAATAAAATAAAATATTTTTTAAAAAACAGATTCGAGGAATCATGGGAAAACTTACAGCTAAAGGCCCTGTCACACTGCCGAACGGATGCAAAACGGACACAACGGACGAGCAAAATGTTCCATCTGTTGTTATCCGCTCTCAAAAGTGGCAAAAATTTGCATAACCGGAGCGGATAACACGGACGCGGGGAGGATGCAGGGCGGATGGAAAGCGGATGCGGAAGAACGGAAGCCTAGCAGATGGAAGCAGATGGGAGCAGATGGCACATCTGCAGGGCTTCTGGAGGCCTCAGCAAAGCGCGCGGAACGGATGAAGTGGATGCCAGAGCGATGAAGCGGATGCAGAGCGCAAGCCTAGCGGTATGCCTGGCATTAATTGTGCATATGCGGGGGATGCATTGCGCAAGCCACGCGGATATAAAGGAAGCAGCTCGCACGTGGCCAGCATTCGGAGGAAAGACCTGCTGCAGGATACATCGAGTCCTTGCCTGCCCTGCCTGCATGCCTGCCTGCAAGCCCTTGCTGCCAGCCTTGCTGCCAGCCTGCCTTCCAGCCTCCCTGCCAGCCAGTCTGCCTGCCAGCCTTGGTGCCTTCCTGCCTGCAAGCCTTGCTGCTTGCCTGCCTACCTACCTTCCTGCCAGCCTTCCTGCCAGCCTTGGTGCCTGCCAGCCTCCCTGCCAGCCAGCAACCCCACAACCATGGGAAGAAGCGAAAGCCTCAGCAACCTGCCGCCATCCCTGCCAAGAGGGACAGGGCCACCCCCGCCCCCTGTCCCTGACTCTGCTTTTGCTGGGCTTCTGCTGCTCGGGCTCGCTCTTCTGGTGCTGGAGCTTCAACTGAAGCTGCTCCTGGTGGTGGTGCTTCTGCTGCTGCGTACTCTGCTGAAGCTGCTCCTGGTCCTCCTGGTCCTGCTGGTCCTGCTCGTGCTCCTGGACTTGCCTCGGCTCCTGGTCTTCCTGGCCGCTGCTGGTGCTTACTCTGCTGCTGCTGATCCTTGTCCTGCTGCCTGCTGTATGCGATGATGAGATCCTGCTGCTGCTGCTGCTGATCCTGCTGGTGATGATGATGATGATGATCCTGCTGTGCTGCTGCTGCTGGTGGTGTGGAGGAGCAGCCCCTACCACCTGGGAGCCCCTCTGATGAGGGCCCATCTGGTCCTGGCAAAGGGAGGAAAGAGGCATATGCGGGGACGGGGAGAGAGGCAATACTTCATTGAGGAGGAACATGAGGATGAGGTGCTGGAGTGGCTGATAGAGAATGACTATCTGTGGCGGAAGGACACCGGCTGTACAGGGACATCAAAAGGAAGCAGGCTGCTTTGGAGAGAGAGGGGGAAGAGCATGGGTTACACTTCGGAGGTGCTCCTCGGCTGGTGAAGCACATGCACACCTGGTACGGGAAGCTGCACCTGAAGAAATCTGGCCAGGCACAGTTAAGCTGACGGACAGAGAGACCTATGTCATGGCCAGGTGCAGCTTCCTGGAGGGTGAGATCTGCCACCGAGGAGCACCAGGAGCCCCTCTGTCTACCCTCTCTCTCCGGCAGCCTGCTGAGACCCAGTACTCTTCCGACTGAGAGTCAGTCCCTGTCTCCAGGCAGGTTTCTGTGGAGCGTGCCACGGCAGAGAACCGCGGACAGCTGTTGTAACCGTGGTGGAGCGCGTGGAGGACTCCCTGGTGCCGGTGGGAGAAAGGAGACATCGAGTCCACCACAGTCATAGCCGCATCCACCCCCCCCAGTTCCACCTCCACAGAAAGGCAGAGAGCCAGACAGCAGGAGGGCAGAGCCACCTGTCCTGCTGGAGATCAGGGACACCATCTGCACCAGCATGATCTCTTTCTCAGCTGGTCAGCACACGACTCCCATCCTCCAACCACAAGCCCTTCCTCACCTATGTCAACCAGGCCCTGAGGGACATGGAGGATCCCCAGTACCAGGTGGTGAAGGACCGGATCACGGATCTGCTCCACAACACCTCCAGACATCAGAGGAACCTGCTCCCACCCAGTCCAGGTCTGCTCCTCCACCCAGGTGATGTCCTCCCATACCAAGGCTTTCCCACAGCAGCCCTCACCTACCAGGGCACGGCTACCAGGAGGTCCAGCAGCACAGGCAGCAGCCCCTTCCAAGTCCAGCGACAGAGTCATCGGACGACACGTTGCCACCGGTTCCACTGATGCCACCGATGCCAGCCACGCCAATGATGTCACCTGACAACAGCGATGCCACCCCCACACCACCGATGCCACCCACGCAGTCCTCACCCAGCTGCAGACCAGACAGCCCCACTACACTACTCCTTCCTCCACCCCACAGCCAAGCCCGGCCTCAGTACATCTGTCATCAGTAACTGGGGCTGACACCCTATGCATGGAGAAGGACCTCTCAGCATCTCGGGTCTGAGCCAGCTGTCTGAGAGCTTCCTCAACACACCGTCCCCTGTTTCCTCTCGGGGCCAGGCACCCCAATGACGATACAGACCAGCACTCCAAGCACCAGCCACCTCCACAGCACCTGGACCTTCACCCCTGAGACTGGGCACACCTCCGAAGTGACCAATAAGAGTGTCAGAGACTGGGTAGCTGGCTACCTGTGGACTTTATTTGGAACACTTGACTTGGGTCATTTTTGTTTACAGCTTGTTGTTCAATAAAGTTTATCTTGATTCACACAACTTGCTTCATTCTCTTTTTTAATAAAGTCTTGGTGGAAACTTTCAGAATTGGTTTAAGCCTTTGCATGCTTGTGGATGGGTTAAGATAGCAGTGGGATGGGCAGGGATACCTGTGGATGGGTAATAGCTGTGGGATGGGTAAGGATAGCAGTGGGATAGATAAGCCTCCAGTGTAAGCAATATTGGACTGTATGGTCCACCCTCCCTGGTGCCACACCTATGCCCTTTATTTTCAAATAATAATGTAATAATCATCCACACATGTCAACACAAACACAACTCTTTATTAAAGGCCCTGTTATTGTAGGCCCACCCAACATACATGGCCCAATCTCATCAGTGTGATGAGACAGGTGAAGGAACACCTTTAATCATCTATCATCCTGTCTTGCCACTCCACTGTTCCAGCTGGGGAGTTGCACCAGTGTCTCAGGAGGTTGCGCTGCTTCTTCCCTTCATGTGAGGCTCTTTTGGGACCTTGCACCCTGAGTGTTTATCAGGTTCGCCCTTGCCTCCATTCCCCAGGCTCCATGTCCCCTATTGCCTTGTTGGAGTCCATGAGCCTGTTTCTGCAAGACCGGTAGCGGGTGCGCATGAGATTGTGCAGGATGCAGCAAGCTTCCACGATCCTCCTCACGGTCTCTGGGCGATGCTGCATGGTGGTGAGAAGTACCTTGGAACCTTGTTGGCCCAGGGATGCCAAAGGCGTTCTCCACCACCCGCCTTGCCTGGGCAAGCCTATAGTTGAAGATCCTCTCTCACGGGTGAGGCATCTGGAGGTGTAGGGCTTCATGAGGTAGGTTGTGAGGGAGAAGGCGTCATCTCCCACGATGAAGTAGGGCACCATCTTGCGTGTCGTTGGCAGGGGGTCTGGATCTGGAAAGCCCATGATGAAGTTGCCTTCCAGCCCCTCCTTGAGGTCACTGGCGTTTGATACCTGGGCATCTGAATATGAGCCGCTGCCTAAGCATCGATGTACATGAACTTGTAGTCAGCATCGACGATGGCAAAAGAGGACGATGCTTGAAGAAGCCCTTGTAGTTGAAATAAGTGAGCCCGACTTGGGGTGGTGCTTTGCAGGCCACGTGCTTGCCATCTATGGCTCCAAACGGTGTGTGGAAGTTCCACCTCTGGTACCACTGCTCTGCAACTTTCTTTCATCCTTCATAGTGGAGGGGCACTGGAGGAGCTCCTCCAGATATCTTTGATGATGGCCTGCACCACTTCTCTGACCACAATGCTGATTGGTTCATATTACATATATGGTGGACATGTTAAGATGCAAAAAAATATTTGGACTATCATCCAAGACATGGTTGAAAAAAATGATAAACAAACACATCCGTACTGCATGCTCCTGTAGGTGGTCCCTGAGGCCAGGTGGCGCAGAGTGAGTGCCACCTTGAGCCCAGGTTCCAGGCTGGGCGGGAAGTTTGGTGTTTGCCTTGGTCACCTGGGTGTCAGCCACTGCACAACTTTGTCAAACATGGCTGGAGGCATCCTCATGAAGTTCTGGAATGCACGAGGGTCTTCGTTCCTGCAAGCTCCACCATCAGCTTGTTGTACAGTCCGTACTCTGCTCTTCCCCAATCCATCTTTGGACCCAGACGTTTCTTGGCCGCCTCCTTTTCTTCCATAGTAGAGTTCACAGAGCGTGTAGATGGCTTCGCACTGTTGCAGTAGGATGGTGGCTGCCAAAAGGACTGTGTTACGACTCCACGATTGACATGACTGGATGCTGTGGAAGAGGAAGAGTCAGATGAAGGCTGCAGAGGTCTGCACAGCTGGTCTGCTGGGTCTGAAAGTGAGATTCAGACGAGTTGCTCCGCCTTTTTATAGGCAGTATAGGTTGTCCCTTTGCATCCTCTAGGCTCCTCTAGGCATCCTGTAGACATCCTTAATATCCGAGATAGGTCCCCTCTGCGAATGTTTTTTCCGTTTTAAACGGTTTGTTTCCATGCTGCATCCGTTCTGCATCCGTTCTGCGTCTTTTCCGCTTCCTCCCTGCGTCCGAGCGGATGCGAGTTGCGCAGATGCGCAGTGGATGCCTAGCGATTAGCGGATGCGTAAGGGATGCAGAATGGATGCATAGCGGATGCAGAAGGATGAATTGGATACATTTTCTGTGCAAAGTTTTGAGCAGCTCAAAAACTTTCTGAGCGCTGAAACGTCAATAGATGAATCCTGGATGGATAGAGAAGGAAGCAAAACGGAGGCAGTGAGTACATCGCGTTAACCAACTGATGGCAAGCTTTTTTGTCCGTTTTACATCCTCTTGCATCTGTTGGTGCAGTGTGACATGGGCTTAAGGCAGGGATACTCAAGAATAATTATGGAAGAAAACAAAAAAAATTATACATTTAGGGAAACACTAAAAAGTAGAAGTACAAGAGGTAATAAATCAGCAAATAAATCAAACGTGAAAGCATCAGGCACAGATAAAACATCCATCAAACTATTAAAAATTGTAAGAGAAGGTGCTATTCAAGTATTATTAGCTCTTTGACATCAAATATGGAAGAAGAGTGTGAAATTCAGAATTTGGAAAAGATTAGTGTATGCCTATTTGGATGCAACAGAATGTGCCAGTAACAAATTCACTACATTAATCTCTTATGTAAGAAAAAAATGCAACCACAGAATGGCAACAGCTTCATACAGAGAAGATATTAAATTGGTCAAAGAATGCCTCACTAGGAGAAAAATAGAGCAATATTTTACAACACCAAAGTAATGCTACTTAGAAATTGATCTGACTTTTTCCTTTTGTTGGACATTTAAATGATTTCTAAAATAACCACTACTGAGGAAGAGAGAAATGAGCATTTATTCACTTTCTCCTTTTCCCAACATTTTAAACCATTTCTCTCAGGCACAAAATGATACGCAAATGAAGCCTTAGTGATTCATAAGGGTTAGAAAACTCTCTGGAGGATGTCCAAGGACATCCCATTTTTTATATCCACTGTTTGGTCTGCAACCATTATTTACTCTTCTCTCTCAGAGTACAATGGAACTAGCATAAAGAAGGGGTTATAATTTGGGTACCTGAAAAGATAGAGGTTTTCAGTTGTGCCTATAAACATATAAAGAAAACTTTGCCTTCAAAAAAATCTAACAAACCATAAACGGTATTTTTAATACTGTAGTTTGAATGGATTTTACATGATCAAGAGTTATTCAATTGTTTAAAGTTAACAAGTTCCTCTTTTTTTCCTAAAGCAAACTAAGTGTATAGAGTTTAAATAAAATAGAAATTATTTGCCAATTTGTGGAAAAGTTCCTAACCACTATCTATAGGCCGCACATGTCTTATTGTGCAATGACTACAGAAAACCACTACACCAGAACTTTCCAGAATTTTGAAAGTAAACATTGCTATATAGTTTTGTTTTTAAGATAAGGACTCATTTACACCAACATCATTCACTGCACTACTCCTCTCCACAGCTTTTTTTATTTTAAAACAACCTCTATTCTATTATATACATTTATAGTTTTCTATACATTATTTCAAACATTATATGCATGCAACTTTTCTCCTTCTTTGCAGATTTGTACAGTCTCCAAAGCTATTTCACACATTCAAGATGTGAACATAGCACATGTCCGCAACTGGGGTTTTTTTTTTGGGGGGGGGGGGGAGAATGCATAGCTTCCCTCAAAAGTGTAGTTTTGGATCTAAGATGAAGTACTGCTTAGCATTATTTTTTTGTCTTTCTTGCCATTGGTCTTATACAAGAAATCAATACAACTGTTGATGAGGGGTTTTTAATCAAAAACTTTATCTCTGCTGTACTTGAGTTTAAACCCAATTTCCATACCAAGGTTCCTTTGCTTTTTTATTTGTTTAATTTGTTTGTCTTCTGAAATGGAGAGATGTAACATATTCCTTTTTCCTCCTCACCTTTCATTTTATATTCTGTTTTCAGCAGCATCCCCTAATCTATCTAGCTATTCAGTTAAGATATTTTCCTAGCACTTCACGTATTTGGTAAATGTTGTTATTCTTCAGCATGTCATAGATATTCAGAATACAAAACATAAACATATTAAGAAAGTAATTTTCTTTTCTGGATAAAATGTTTTTCTATGCCCTTCATTATCTTTGTAAACAAAAAATTAAACCTTTAGATCTTCTAAATAAAACTTTAGATCTTCTCTGAGCAAATAATCTTATTCATTTGTCCTTTTAAGCAAATTACATAGCTGTTCATTTCACAGCAAAGCCTAATGCTGGAACAATTGAAGGCAAAAGAAGAAGGGGATGGCAGAGAATGAGGTAGCTGGATGGAGTCACTGAAGCAGTCGGTGTGAGCTTAAATGGACTCCGGGAGATGGTAGAGGACAAGAAGGCCTAAAGGAACATTGTCCATGGGGTCGCGATGGGTTGGACACAACTTCACAACTAAAAACAACCATTTCACAACCAGTGACTTTGGTTGGTAAATAAAATGCTACAACCACAATGAAATCATAATACAGCAGACAGTAGAAGATCAACTACAACAAAAAACAGACCAGTGGCAATTCTATATAAATGGCAATAGAAATTCTGAAAATGGAAAACTGTACAAAAAGGAAACAATCTAGTTTGGAAAGATCGACTGGAAACTCAATATGATTATAACAAAAATACTGGATGGATAAAAGAAGTTGAAGATGAATTTAGCAAAAATCAAATGGAAGACCTAATAATAAAAGCAGAAAGGGTTAAAATCAAGTAAAAGGGATTAAAAATTGGGTATCTCCTGGAAATGATCAATTGCATGGCTTTTGGTTCAAATGTCTAACTAGTTACATCCAATGATAGTTAACAGCTTAATGAGGTATTCCATAAAGGAGACACCTGCAATTGGTTAATAATTGACAAAATGTATCTGATTTAAAAAAGAGAAAACTTGCAGGGGGACCCCATATATTTCCTTTAGAGTAATTTCATTTGTCACCTAACCTGAATAGGCTTCTTAGGTAAGTAGGTAAAAGAGTTGTTGGGATGTAAATATTCCAACTCCTAAATTTAAGATAGGGAAGATACAGTATGAGAGAGGAGTAAAGGAATCCATTTATGCCAAAGTGAAAAATCCTTCCCTCAATAGAGGTGGAGGCCATGATCCTCCCCTTATTTATGCTGTTCTTTCATCAGTCTTCAGGAAGATTAAGATCATTTCATAAGTTCAACAGTAGCACTACAGTTAACAGCTCACCTACAGGAAAGGATTTAGGATTTGGAACATTTACATTCAAATGACTCTTTGCCTATTCACCTAACAAGCCTATTCAGATTAGGTGAGAAACCACCAGGGGTTGGATGCAAATATTTTTACTACTGGTTTTGTGGGTGTGGCTCGGTGGGCATGGTCATGTGATGGGGGGGGTCTTCTTTCTTTTCTTTTTTTTGCAGCAAACCCCCCCCCCCTGTTTTTGGCATCCTGGGCCTTAGGGAAGCTTTCTTGGAACAAAAATAGTCTCCCAGGAGGCTGAGGCCCAGAAGGCCAAAAAACAGAGCATGTTTTTTGCCTCCTGGGAAGCCTCCTAGGTGAAGTAGTAAGACAGTGAGGAGGATCCTGGAACAGCTGATTGCCAGAACAGCTGATCACCAGAACAGCTGATCATCAGGAGGAAAAAAAGAAATACTGTAAGAAGTGACTGGGTGGGCCGGGGCTGGCAGGGGAGAATGCAGTTAGCGATGCGTGTGATGTCGGGCATACATGATAAGGACTGACTGGGTGGGGAGGGGAGGGTGGAAAGGGGTGGGTCTATCTAGGGGCATAATTTGCCGGTTCTCCAAACTTGGCAGAATCATAACAACCTGTTCTATAGAACCAGTCCGAATCGGTATGATTCCATCCCTGAAAACCACCCTGGAGGACAAACCAACGTGTTCAGACTGAGGAAGCAATTTGGATAAGCAGCAAAATATTTTGAACTAACAGAAAAATAAGTCCAGTTGCCATGACTCAATTTCCACCCAACTCTAGCTGGATGACTGAGAATCTTCACTGACAATGTTTAAATACACACAGGAATAGCAGATAACATCCAAGATTATTTAGAAGAAAATAACATCCTTCCAGTAAAATAAAAGGAAAAACATCAATATAAAAGCAAATTTCTGACTGATAATGGTTCTGAAAAGTTGAAAAACCATTTTACATAATATCTGGATTGATTATGAAAATATTATTAGTTTTCCCAGTGTTGCACATTCTTCTGGGTTTCTAGCATTGGCAAAGTCTTTCTTTTTCAGTATCATGCCAAATGTTCACTGCAATTGCAAACCAGTTACTGGTTAACAATTGATCTCTATGAATAGCCCTTTTAATTCAGGCATGGTTTCTTATCTAAAGTGACACCATTACAGATAATATTAATTAAGTGATCAATTTTTTTAAAAAGTTTTTATTTTTAAAAAGATATACAAACAAAACATAAAAACATCTTCCATTTTATATACATACAGCATTTCAGTTGGTTACAAATCTTTTATGCTAGCCTTTTCTAGTCATTACTCACAGTTTATATAAATTTTCACATTGTCAATCTCACATATGCTAATATATTTATCAGTTATTAATCATCCATGACTAAACTATTTATTCCATCATTTTATACAAGTTAATCCAAATTTTGTTTTAAAATTTATCTTATACTTTCACCCAATGGTTATATATGACTACATTATATTTTATATCAATTTATTAAACTTCTATTACAAAATCATCTAATCTATTACATTACCATGTCTTTTTGTCCAACCATTGATAAAACATATCCCATATCATATAAAATACTTTTTCTTCTTGTTCTCTAATTTCCAATGTCAATTTACTCATTTCAACACAGTCCATAATTTTCCTAATAACTTCCTCCCGCATAACTATTTTATCATTTTTCTAATTCTTAGTAAATACAGTTTTAGGCCCTGTTAAAACATTTACAATCAAATATTTCAGCTTTTTATTGTATATTTCCGATATAATTCCCAATAAAAAGATCTCTGGTTTAAAGTCTATGTGTTGTTTTATCATTTTTTTCCAACCATGTCTGGATGATAGTCCAATATTTTTTTGCATCTGAACATGTCCACC
>BHFT01007019.1:0-18716 GCA_004320025.1 Laticauda laticaudata | reverse complement strand
GGCTCTTTTGGATTGGTTCCTAATGAACCAATCCAATGTTTAGTTTGTTAGTCAATCAGATTGCATAGTTTGGAGTATACCATTTTATACAGAACAGTAAGCTCTGTCTTGCCTACAATGCTTTTAAAGTATGAATTCAGGTACAATTTTATGCATAGAATTAAGGGATCATACACCAGTGATTGACAGTATAGGCCAATAACCTAGAGGTTTAGCATAGTTCTCTGCCGTTAAAGCTAATACTTAATAAGGTAGATTACTAATTTGCAGAGAGAAGATCAAATATTTATCCCTTAGAGCCTTGGCTATAGTTTGTTTGCTTTATGGCAGTCAGCCATAGCAAATAGTTCACTAAAGGGTGACAGCTGTAATCCTTTCCAACAAAACAATGATAAAAACACCTTTCTGTAAGATAAATATTAAACATTAGCTTTGGGAAATTATCCATGTATTTCAGTTTTTCATTGTTTAAACACAATTCTGAAGCAAATGGTGTTTGTCAACTTTTAGCTGTTTTGGAGGTCATTAATTTAGATTCAAGATTTTCTGTTGCAGAAATAAAAAAATAATAATAGAATCATAAGCTTGGAAGGGACCGTAGAAATCTAATTCAACCCCTTGCCCACGGCAGGATACCTTATTTCATCCTGGACAAATAGTTGCATGGTCTTTTCTTAAAAACCTCCACTGATAGAGCACCCACATTTCTGGAATCAAGCTGTTCCATTGATTCATTGTTCTCACTGTTAAGAAATGTCTCCTTAGTTCCAGCTTGGGTCTTCCTCTGATGAGCTTCCAACTACTGCTTCTTGTCATGCCTTCAATGCTTTGAGAATAAATTGATCCCCTCTTCCCTGTGACAGCCCTTCAAGTATTGAAAGACAACAACATGTCACCTCGTTAGGCTAGACTTATCTAGTTTTTTTAGCCATACCTCATTCAGTTTAGCCTCCAGACCTTTTATCATATTTGTTGTTTTCTAGCTCCTCAGCATCTTTTTGTATTGTGACCACAACTGGATGCAGTATTCCAGGTGTGGCCTTACTAGTGCAGTACAAAGCGCTACTACTGTTTCTCATGATCTTGATACTACCCTTCTGTTGATGCATTGCCTTGTTTTGGCAGCTGCAGCAAACTGCTGGCTCATACTTAAGTAAGCCAAACATCCTCTCACAGGGTCAACTGTTTAGCCAGATACTGTCGATTCTGTACCTGTGCATTTGTTTTTTCCTGCCTAAGTGCAGAACTTTAATTTTCTTACCACTAAACTGTTGGATATCCTTGATATAATTGATTTCAGTGCCTGAGTTAAAGCCAAAAATGTGTTGGGTCCTCCATTAAAAAAAAAAAAATCCCCATTAATAACCTGTTTCCTCCCAAACTATGGGAAAGTGAAAAACAACTTTTATCAGAAATCTAAACTATTTTCTTATAAAACGATTTTGAAATTAAGCAAAAGCCACATAAACATGGTAAGGTACTGGTATATGATATTGCCCATCCCTATTTAGATCCATTGCAATAGATCTAAAACAGGGAATACTTAAAAACAAAATATAGATGAAGCCAAGACTATTTAAAACAGGATCAGCCTCAGTTATGCATTCTTTATATAAATAGATTCTTTGAATGCCAGTTGGCTTGGTAATTTTTTAAAATGAGATAAATAAAAAAGAAGTTAAAAGGAAAATCAAGCAGACCAAATCCTTTGCAGACTGTTCATGAGTTAAATCCACTTTTTAAAAAAGCTAAAATGTATAAATCCCATCAAGGTAAAAAATATAATAAAGGCAAAATATAATCTAAACCTTGGCAGATTCAATATTATAATGTAGATTTTATCATCTCTAGATGAGAAACAATGCTCATGAACACAATTTAGGAAAAGTTGAAAAACTACAAGCTCAAAAAGGACGGTTGAGGAGAGCCTATTGGTCTCAAGAGACATATACCGCTGGGTGAAAAAAATCATTCAGGCATATCCAGTTATATTCAAATCTTGCCAATGTGACCAGATCACTTCTCCAAACTTGACAGCACCTGGGTTTAACTATATCATTAAGCTTACTCAGTCCTCTGCCCTGCATTTCATCTGGCACAAGTGAAATCCCACATACAAAGTTTACTTCTCTGTTAGTGGAAATATAGAAGATCACAACATAAATCATCATGAGCAGTTAAAAAAATGGATATTATAAGTTTTCAGGAGGCATAGCTTGGAGATTATTGCAGATATTTGGTACAGATAACAGGAAGTTCTCAAATTCCATGAGCCAAATAAGTTATGCAAGCTATGCAATTTTATTTTGCCAAACATATAAAACAACTTAGATCATTGTACAATTCTGGGCCAAAAAAAAAGCTGGAGTATTGGGAACAATACATAACAATTTGGGGCAATAAAATTCCCTGCCTGTTCCATTGAACATAGACATAGCTGGTAGCTATCATTGTCACCCTGAAATGCCAACTTCCACCTCAATCAGCACCTTAGTTTCTCAGATTGCTAGTACAAAAATCAGGTAAGTAGAAGGCTAGATTGCAGGAGGAGGAATTCTTGAACATAAAAAGTTGGATATCAATGAGGGATTTTTTAAGATACATCAGAAAATCTATTTCATGGCCGTAGATGCAGTGAAAACAATCACTTCGTTGTATATGCACGACAGTGTGGTATTAATTTTCTACACTGTGCAACGTGTACCAAAAACAGCCAAACAATGGACAGCATTACAAAATAAGTATTCTTTGGCAGAGAACTACGTTATCATGTAATATTGCCCATTGTTTATTATTTATGGTATTTTAAATTCTTTATGCGTAGCAAGACTATGCAACTCAGAGTTGATTGATGATTCTACAGCATGGACAATAAAAATATGTTGCAGGATTGGAAGAGGAACAAATCACTAACTTGATATAACCACTTTTATCAAACTTTTTGAACAAAGTTGACTGGATTCACTTGAATTCTACTACTGGGGCAAATTATAGGGAACTCTTTGACAAACTCATGTTTGTATGAATTATTTGCAGTTTAGTACTGAGGATGCAGGTTATATGAGAAGATGAAGGCGACCAAAAGGAAAACTGGCCAGGTTAATCTGGCCTTAAAGTAAATGATCAGAGTTGAATGTAGAATGTGATCTTGCCTGTTTAAAGTACAGTAGTCAGTTATCAGACTTTTTGGGGGGGAGGGGGGTTTGTCTGATCATAGAAGTCTTCTATAATTATACCTATCTGAAATGTTCCATTCTGTATAAGGTTATCCTGGTGCTTTGCTGCTGTAGATGCTTTTAAATGAAATTGATTATCTGGAGTAATTTCAATTAGAGTTTCATTATGGATATATTCCTGAGACAGCTTGAGCTAAAACTTGGACTTATGCCGGAAATTAGAAGAGTACATAATTGTTATTTTTCCCAGATCTTTCATTGGTTTTCAGTATCATTGTTCATTGTATTGTTCTGGATCATCTGGAGGGGTTGGTTCTTGAGAGCAATTTTTCAAGGTTTCACTTCTTCTATTCAGGGTGTGTCTAGAAGGTTGATGACCTATGTGTCTCAGAGGGTTCTACCCTATTACCTTGTAATATGATAGTTTACATGGAACAAAATGAAATTAATATTTACTGTTTATGGGCAGTTGTTTACAGATTCAGAATAAAAAAATGTACCTGTATGTTACAATTCTACATTTTTAAAATTATAAAGTCATTAATAAGGTGATTGACACATTGGATCTACAGTAAACTAGGTGAATAATACATGCTGTGGTCCAACTGTGAGAAATATTGGTCAGAATATTTCCTTAATTAAAAAGATTTAAATGTTTGAGATATCAGGTGAGAGAAAGGAAATGAACATAGCTAATATTTGGCTGAACAAGGATAACTAGAAGGAAGTCAGAATGAAAAGCCCCTATGCTCATTCTCCATATTCTTTGAATGATTTTCCAAACTTTCCCTTCTAAGCAACAGTTTCTAAACTTGTTCTGTCTTGGCAAGAGATCATAACATAAGGACTTCTCTACCCCCACTTTATTTTTTCTTTGGCATTTCCGAGTGAGCTGAAGAAGCAATTTAGGTTAGAGAAGGAGGCTGTTGTGCTTCAGGCAAAGAAAACATTCAAGACACAACGGGAAGAGGTTCCGTTCTTGGCTTTGCCTAAAACTTCCTGAGCAACCTCAAGAAATTCACATGTTCTCTATTCCTTGATTCCCAGCTGCATTGGGGGTGGGTGGGTAGTATTGACTAGATGTGATGAGGCTTCCTTTGTGTATTTAGATAGTCATGCAGTTCTTAATGACCTCAAGTAACATCCAGTTGCAGAACAGGATGATCAGGCCAGTGATTTAGGCTAACTTTGGCTATGCTAGACTCTTCCCCTCTCTCCTCGTTGCCAACAACTGTCCTAAAGGAACTTCCTAAAATTAATTTTTTAAAAAATGATCCCTTGTGACTTTTGTGTTGCTCATTAGCTGCTTTGATGGAATTTTTATCCTAAAAACACATGGAAGCTGTATGATTGACCACATTGTTGTTCAAAAACCAAAGAAACCCCTAAACTATTTCTAACCCACATATATGGTATAGTGACATCTATTTTGGGACTTTCAAATCCCTGAAAATGTTGAATATAGCATTTTGTAAGCCAAAGGCCATATCTGTCTGCTTTAATTATCAGGGTTAATAAATTGTTTTTTCCCATCAAAAAGATATTAAATCAATATGTAGGAAATACACAATCTGTTTTGTGTTGACTCTAGCTGCTGAACATTAGCAAGTATGCATTACTAAACAATAACTGTGGAATGTGGTTGCAAGGCGATGTGTATCCCTATATTACTATTGTATGTCAATCAAACTTCCACTCTGAATAAGAATAAGTTCTACTGCTTCCCCTCCTGTCAGCTGGTGGGGTTTTGAGGAGTGGGGAGGCAGGATCCAAAACAGCATGGGAGCTCAAAAAAGAACATGTCAAAAGAAGTAGGACAGTTCTATTTTTCCTAGCCTTTGACCTGAGCATTTTTCATTGAGGCAGGAAGGAGATGAAATAAACACAATTCATATCTGGTCTAATGTGATTCATAATTTATTTCTAATGATATTGGTAGGCAGATGCCCTATCTCAACACCTATTCTGATTTTCCTAAGGTTGAGATTTGCTTTCTATACTCCTCAGAATATAAAAAATAAAGAAAACGGAACCACAGATCTTACATTATTGAGAAACAGAGAAAGCAGATTAGCCTGTGAATTACCTCTGAAAGGAGAAGATAAATAGTACCTATTTATTTACTTCATACATCTGAACAATGCTTGAAAGTCCAGTTGTAGTAGTTAAGCCAACTTAATGCCTGGTTTATAAAGCTTAAGGCCCTGTCACACTGGCCAACGGATGCAAAACGTTTGTAAAAAGGACACAGTGGACGAGCAAAATGTTCCATCGACACGAATAGAGAACACAATAATATACATACGATATAGTTATCTGCTTTCAAATAGGGTTTAAAAATTTGCATAACCAGAGCGGACAACACGGAAAGGGAACGGACGGGTGAGGAGGACGTAGGGCAGATGGAAAGCGGTAATGCTCCATGGAAGGCCTCTAGACGAGATGAAGCGGCATCGAGAGCGGATGGTACATCCGCAAGGCCTTCCGGGGGAGCGCAACAAAAGCGGACGCGAACGGAAGGAGCGGATGCAGGCGGAAAAAGCAGAATGCACAGCGGATGCGAGCAGTGAAGCGGCCAGCACAGCGGGAAGCTAGCGGATGCCTAAGCGGAAGGCCCTGACTCTGCTTCTTGCTGGGGTTGTGCCCGGCCTCAGATACATAAAGAGAATAGCTGAGAGAAGCTTTAGCATAAGATGCTGTTCTGGAGGTGGTGCTTCTTGCTGGCGCTGCTCCTGGGTGCTGGTGCTTCTGCTGTGCTTACTCTGCTGGCACTGCTCCTGGTGCTGGGGCTCTGCTGCGTGCTTACTCTTGCTGGTGCTGCTACCTGGTGCTGGTGCTTCTGCTGGTGCTTACTCTAGCTGGCGCTGCTCCTCGTCCTGCTGGTCCTGCTGGTGGCCTTACTCTGCGTGGCGTGCTCTTGTCTCTTGCTGGTGCTCCTGCCCTGCTGGTGCTCCTGGTCCCTGCTGCTACTGTGGTGGTGTGGAGGAGCGCCCCTACAATACCTCGAAGACCCCTCTGATATGATATGGAAGCGCTCCCATATGGCCCTGCCAAAAGGGAGAAGAGAGAGACGAGCGACGGTGAAACGGGAGAGGAGGTAATACAACATAGAAAGAGGAACAGATAGGAGGAGGTGCTGGACGGAATGCACCGTCCCCTGTTGAGGGGTGTGAAGAAGATTGGTGATACCTGTCCTTCACCACCTGGTGACTAGGAGTTCCGCCATGTCAGTTGGCGCGTCTGGTGACATAGTGAGGAAGGGCTTTGCAGTTGGAGGATAGGGCAATCGAGTGTGTACCAGCTGAGAGAGGAGATCTACGCAATGTTCCTTGATGGTGTCTCTTATCTCCAGCAGGACAGTTGTGCGGCTGCCCCTCCGGTTTGCCTCTCCTGCCTTTCTGCTGGAGGTGGAGGTGGGGGTGATGCAGTTGGGCCTGTGGTGGATAGTGCAGCTGTCGGGGGGGTCTCGTCGTGGCACCTCCACAGATTACTTGCCTGGACACAGGAGCTGACTTTGCCAGAAGAGGACTGGGTCTCAGCAGGCTGCCTGAGAGAAGAGGGTATGAGAGGAGGCTGCTCCTCTGAGCGGATCTCCACCCTCCAAGAAGCTGCCACTTGGCCATCACGTAGGTCTCCTCTTTTCCATCAGCTTGACCGCGCCTGGCTCAGATTTTCTTGAGTGCAGTTTCCCATACAGGTGTTCATTGCATTCTCACCAGCCGAGAGCACCTCCGAGTGTAGCCAGGCTCTCCCGCCTTCTCTTCCAAGCCAGTCTGCTTCCTTTTGGGTGTCACGATAGAGCCTGGGTGTCCCTTCTGCCATTAGATACTCGTTTCTCCCATACAGCCACTCCAGCACCTCCTCCTCATGTTCCTCTTCTACTGTGTATGGGCCTCCTCTCCCGTTCACGCGTCTGCCTCTTCCTCCTTTGGCAGGGCCATATGGGCCTCATCAGATAGGGGGGGACTTCGAGGGTTGTAGGGCTGCTCCTCCACACCACCACCAGCAGCAGCACAGCAATCAACAACAGTAGCAGCAAAAGCCAGGACCAGCAGGACCAGAAGGACCATAGATCAGGCTAGGAGCACGAGCAGAATCAGCAGAGAACCAGGGCACCAGCAGGCACCAGGAGCACCAGCAGGACCAGGAGCACCAGCAGGACCAGGAGCAGCCGCCAGCAGAAGTAAGCACCAAGCAGAAGCACCGCACCAGGAGCAGCACCAGCAGAAGCCCCAGCACCAGGAGCCAGTGCCATCCAAGTAAGCACCAGCAGAAGACCCACCACCACCCCCCCCTGAAGCGTGGTCGCCAGCAGAAGCACCACCTCCAGAACGCAGCATCAGCAGAAGCCCCAGCACCAGAAATCCGAGGGCCGGGCAAGCAGAAGCTCAGCAGAAGCAGAGTCAGGCCAGGGGGTGGAGGGTGGCCCTGCTTCCCTCTTGCCAGGGCTGCAGCAGATGGCAGGAGGGCTTCCATTTCTTCCCCATGGTGTATGCTCGGCTGGCTGGATGGCGGTGCAGCTGTGTCTGGAAGCAGGTCTTTCCTCTGAATGGTGACTGCGTGGGAGGCTGCCTTCCCTTTAGTATCCGCCGGGGCTGACGCAATGCATCCTCCCGCATGCGCACAGTGACGCTAGGCATCCGGCCTAGCATCTGGTAGGCTTCCGCTCTGCATCCGCTTCATCCACTTGGCATCCGCTGTGCCATCCCCTTCATTCATCTGCATCCACCTCGTTCCGTTCGCATCCGCTTTGCTGCCGCTCCCCCAGGAAGCCTTGCGGATGTGCCATCCACTCTCATCCGCCTTCCATTCCGCTAGGCTTCCGTGGAGCATCCGCTTTCCAATCCGCCCTACATCCTCTCCCCGTCCATTCCTTCGTGATTTGTTATGTGGGTTATGCAAACGATCATGGAACATTTTGCTCGTCCGCTGTGTCCTTTTTACAAACATTTTGCATCCGTCGGCCAGTGTGACAGGGCCTTAACCAATGGATGGCAAGTGTTTCTCTCCGTTTTACATCCTCTTTCCATCCGTTGGTGCAGTGTGACATGCGCTTTACATTTATAATTTAGTGCAATTTAACTTCAGTTTTTAGTTCAATTTAAAATTACAGTTTAGGTAATAATTTAGTCAAGATAAAATGGTTTATAGAGTGTTCTATATGTAAATGGTTGACTCCTAGACTTACACTTCTGATTGGCCCAGTAAAGTAAGCAGTGGATTGGTTCACTAGGAACCAATCCAAAGAGCTGCTGAAATGCGGCAAATTCAAGGGAATGNTGTTCCTATTCTGACTGTTGAATAAAGCCTTTTGTTGTTGGAACCCGGTCTACCTCGTGTGTTTTCCGAACAAAACATAGAGTACTAAAAAAACATCAAAACAACAACAAGAGGAATAGTTAAATAGCTTGGTCAAAGCAGCCAAAGCTCTCCAAAATATTTGGAAGCTTGGGAATTCTATAAGAATCCCTTAGGTTTAAAGCATTTGGGGGGCGAGGACAAAAAAGTAATAGTGACATTCCTAAAAATGGACAGAGTTTTAAATCACAAAATTGTGGCTGCCATCTTGATTTTAGACCTCCTCCCTATATTTACTCCTTACAATGAAATGTCCCTTGAGGCTAATTTACATACAAATGTATAAATATAATTAAGTCCAAGAAAATGTCAGAATGGTTACTGAGCAAATAAACTAGCCAAAATGAGAAAATGGAAGCCATTCCTAAATTAAAAGAACAAAAAAGGATATATAGGAAAAAAACATCTTTATATAGGCTGTTTGGGAACAGTCTGAAAGTGTCAAGATTTTTTGAAATAAAAACTGGCAAACCTATTTCTCCAGCAACTGGTTAGTAGAAAGATTATGAGCACATAAATAATCTCATTGCAAAATTTTAAGAACCCGTCTTGCCTGTCTTGGAAATTGAAAGAGAACATCCCCAGGAGAATGCAGTACGGTATTATTTGAAAATATAAATTCAGAGTAGGGATTGCCTGACATTTTAAACACTGATTTACTGTATACAGTTATTTTTGCATCAGCAAGCAAACTCTTATTTCAGATGGAAGCTGTTCAGATATTGAAAGTTGTGTGCATAAAGAGACTTGAGGGAAAACTACTTTTTCTCCCATTCACCCTATCTGAATTTCTCCTTAGATTTAGCCCAACTATCCTGAATAAAATGTCATTCCTTTGAGATATATAGATATAGATATATAGTATATATATATATATAAATATATATATGTTTTTTAAAGTTTTCGCGGGTACTTACATGTATGCTGTTCAGCTTCCTTCGGGTATTATCCCACGTCATTGTTTTGCTTTTAAAGTTGCTAGCAACGTTCGGCAGAATCTCATCTACCATCATCAGGCTTCGTGTATTGAGTTCAGTCTGTGGGTCAGGCTATCAAACTAACGGCGTGCATAGCCTGATCCACAGACGACTTCAATACAGAAGCCTGATGGCAGATGAGATTCTGCCGAAATGTTGCTACAACTTTAAAAAGCACAACTACATTACGTGGGATAATACCCGAAAAGGAAGCTGAACAGCATACATACATACATACATACATACATACATACATACATACATACATACATACATACATATATGATGCTATCCAATTTGTGAGCCAGATTGGACAACTGACAAATTTAAAGTTTGGAGCTGGTGATTCATCTTATTCTTTCAAATCCTATACAATCTTGAATTTAATTTTTTATTTTTATTAAATAGTATGTTACTTGATTATGCCAATCAAATAATACATTTTCAATATTTATTGGAATTATTTGGAGCAAAAAGTTAAGTCACGGTAGAATATTCATTTTAATTCTTGCAGTTCTTAATCCAACAATTTTTCCTGACCAAGATACAGTAATTCCAGTTTTCTCCATCTTGACATGTTTACTATTATATTCTTCCAAGTTTATGAAAAGTTACTTCTAAAAATATCTGCATAATTTTTGTCAAATAAATTCTTAGATATTTAATCTTTCAGTAATATTGTTAAGTGGATTAAGTTTCATGTCAGCATTTGATCTTATTTTTATTGATATAAAAACCTGACATGGAGTCATATTGCTATAGATATTTCATTAACAATATAAAAGAATCATTTGAGTAAGCAAATATATATGAGGACCAGATTGTTGGGGGCAATATGCTGACTCTGTAAACTGCTTAGAGAGGGATGTAAAGCATTGAAGTGGATTGCTATATACAATTACAACTTTTATTTTTGATTTGCTCATTTGACTCCTCAAATTGTGTTCTCTGAGGGGAGAAGAGTCAAACCAAAATTGTAGCCAAAATGTACTATGTGTAACATCAGTTTTATAAATTCGTAAATAAATGTCAAAGTATAGCAAAGAAAATACTTGGAATATTTGTGAAATTCTGGAAAAATATGGTCTTTTCTAGATCAAAGTATAGCAAAGAAAATACTTGGAATATTTGTGAAATTATGGAAAAATATGGTCTTTTGGACCTCAGGGACCACCAAACTCATCATTTTAAATCCCGCGGACCACAGACCCTGGGAAAATCCCAAAAAAAATCTGCAGAAAAATTTCCCACCCCATTTTCCTACCTCGATCTTCTTTATTTGGGATAACAGGATACCGTCTTCAGCTCTGTTCACAGGGAGAGAGAGATTTTTGGCTTCATGCAAGGAAAGCAGCAGAAGTCTTCCTTTCTCTCTCCCAAACTCTGCCAAAAATGAGTCTTTGTGAGACCATGTCGCACTGGCACAGCCCCTTGGAGCAGGATGCCTTGCAGAGTCCCAAAGAATCATTTCTGGTGGAGTTTGGGGGAGAGAAAGAAAGATTTTTGCTGCTTTCCTTGCATGCAGCCAAAAGCAGAAGAAAGAAGCAGAAAGAAGTTGCGTAATGGCCAGGTGAGGCGTGTGGAGCAAGTGGAGCAAGTTTCCCCCCTCTGCCCTCCCCCCTCCCCTTACTACCTTGTGTTGTTCACAATGCAAGCGACGCAAGCTTTGTGTTCACATGGGCCATGTGGGTGGCGCAGCCTTGTATTAAGCCTGGATTGGTTACTTTGGAGGATGCTTTGCGGGTGACATTTCTCTGCGGACCACCAAAATTTTCTCACAGACCACCAGTGGTCCCCGGCCCACTGGTTGGAGACCACTGCTCTAGAAGCATAGTTTGATTCACTGGATCCATCAATGTATTGTAGAGTTAGTGGCTCTTAGGTTCAGATGCATCACTGGTGTATTTTGCTCCCTGTTTCTTATAAGTCAAACCATACTCTCAAAAGGAAAAGAAGAGAAAGCTTCCCTTATTCCATAATTTAGCATTTCCAAGTCTATTCTACCTTCCTTTTACACATCTCAATTTACTGGCGTGTAGAACCTGATTAAACATTAATCAAGGAAGTTTCAATTCTGCTGAGAGAGGAAACACACTTTTTCTAAATTGTGGCCCATTTTACTCTTGCAAGCCAAAATATTTGTTATATGAAATAATTAGTCAGATAAACCTTCCTTTGATACTTCAACCTGGCTTGTATGAGGCATGTCCAAAAGAGTTAAATCATGGAACAGCTGCCATCTCTGAGGCTGAGTAATAATTTAATTCCCTCCCTTTTCATTGTGAGCATCTCCAATGCAGTTTGAGGGGGAATTAATTAAACAAAGCACAATAGAAGTAACTATTATTCCTTTGGCAGACAATAAGGACTTGAAGTAGACCCCAGATATTTTGTTCAAGTTCAACAGGTTTAAATTGTTTCTCAGCTTCTTTCTATTACCTGGAAGATACCACTTTTCTAAATTAGCAGGATTCACTTCATGGATTGCCAACTGCAGTTAAACCATCTCCTGTCTTTAGACTCTTTTAACAAAATATTTGATCATCACCTTAACTGTCAACGTTGAGAATAGCATGGAACACTTGCTATTCTAAACTTGCTTATTTTAAGCAAATTTAAATCTTAATTCTAGTGGGTTATAACAGCACTGCCCATGATACCTATTGAAATATTGCAACTAAGTTTCTAATAAGCTGGTGCTGGACTATCAGGAAGATTCATCTGTCACAAGACTGACATCATCACTGTGATTGGACTGTCAATGAAGATTAGAGGGAAATATTCTTGTGTCTGAATAAGGTGATAAAAAAGATAAGTAAAATCAGAAACTTATTTGTTGGCAAGGTGCTACAATCAGTATCATTGATAGATCCAGGAGTTTGCTTTAGAATCACCTTAGATACAGGCAGGTGAAGTATCTCAGATGGCAGCAAGGCCTTTCTTGTTGAATCATTCTACAAATTAGAAATATCCCAGAGTTGCCATCATTAAACATACTGCCATTTTTAAAAGAAATATACAGACTTTGCATGCTTGATGAAATAGCAACAGAACATCAATTTTAGCATTCCTCCATAACTGATTTTTTTTTTGGCAAGAGTAAATTGAAACTACTGAATGTTTATGCCGGCTGCTTACCTATCCATTTCAGTTTTTCACCTTTGTAAATCTGATAATGATGTGCCAAATTGATATGACTATTAATTTCATATTGACAAACAAGGGCCAAAAAGAAATGACTCTGCCTCCACAACTATATTTTAAATATAGTTTAATTATATGGAAAAGGAAAATAATCCTTGAATGGAACACTTTTGTTACCTATATTTACTTCTCCATATAATCATCACCATTCATCACACATTTCTGCCAGTAGTGAATGAAATTCTTAAAACCATTATGAAAAACCTCTACACTTTGTCTATCTGAGCAGGTCATTTCCACTTGTTTCAGAACTGTTACTTGAAATTAAGACTTCAGAAGCACAAGAAGGAACTTCTGCTGCAGCATGGCAATGTAAGGTACTGCATCTAGAGACACCCGAAAGGCAAAGTTGAATCTTACCACATAGCCCAGATCACTATTCCCAAAGTAGAAGAAATACTTTCATGGGCATCTGAAATGGAATGGTTTGGCAAGACTCATTTGAATAGAAAAAGTGTGGAATTCTTTCTAGATTAATTTACTAAAATGTAACTATTTAAAGCAGAATTATAGAGAAAGGACTCTACTTTTCATTCAATTTTCACTTGAAAGATTTTTCTCCAGGATTATCTACCCTCAACCTAGTAATTCAATTCTTCCAATGATAATGCTTATTGTTTCTGTAGATCTACTTTCAGCTCAACGTCTGATTATTTATTTGTTTATTTATTTATTGAATTTATATTGCCACGTATTTGCCCGTGAGGCGAAGGCGAAGGCGAGTTGAGGCATCTTACAGAATGTAAAACCATATTTAAAATTTTTAAAAAGCAATAAAAACTAACAAAAAGAATGAAATAAATTAATAAAGTACAATAGAACAAAATCCGGAAAAAAATAAAAATCACCCCCCAACTCCGACCCCCACCCCGATGACAGCAGATTTATTTTATTTTATTTATTTGATTTGTCAATCGCTTACAAGATACAGGTATAAGAATAAACATAGTTTTGAATACATGAGATAGATACTTCTCAGAAAAATAAAAAGAAACAACAGGACAGGGACGGTAGGCACGATTGGTNAAAGTTTTTGGGGTTTGGGGAAGAAACCACAGAGTCAGGTAGAATATTCCAAACATTGACCACTCTATTGCTGAAGTCGTATTTTCTGAGTTTATATCTATTGTGTGCTCTTGTTATGATTGAAGCTGAAGTATTCATTTGCAGATAAGACATTGCAATGTATTATTTTATATACTATATTTAGATCAGACCAGAGGTGGCGTAGTTCTAGGTTTTCTAGGTCTAGAGTTTCAAGTCTGGTGGCACTTCTTGTGAAATATTTCTGGACTTTTTCAATTGTGTTAATATCAGATACAAGATATGGGTTCCAGACTGAGCTGTATTCAAGTATAGGTCTAGCAAATGTTTTGTATACTCTGGTTAGTAGTGTGATATTACCAGAGAAGAAGCTACATTTATATTTATCATTTATTGATCCTGTCAGGTTGTACCAACACTTAATGTATATTTTAGGACAGTTTAGACCAGTGTTCTTAAGACTTATATTGCAGATGGAGAAATTGAAGTAGAATGGCAGTAAATGACTGAGGTACCCCTAGGTTTATATACGGATGATATTTGAATTAGGATTTTCCTGATTTGTAATTCTGCCACTGTTATTAGAGTTCTCCCATAACTCCATGTCATGCAAAGAAAGAATTTTTAGCAATTAGTGTGGAAAAATATAGCCTGATCTCTGACATTTTAATCTGACTTTAATGGAGTAATTATGAGAGTATTTCCTATAGTACTGTATTTCATAACTTCCAGTTCAAATTTTCTATCATCCTCACGAACATTTCGTTAATAATAATATGATGGTTTAGAATGTTGAATGGAGGCAGTGGGGTTCAAGGGTGGATGGGTTCACATTCAGCTGTAAGTATGTTGACCCATCTCTTCTAACATACTTCATTAGAATATTGAGATAACAATATGGAAAAACTGTATATCTTATCTTAAGGTCTTTGGCAAATAAATAATTTGGATCACAACATATTTTGTCATTACCAGCAGGTGCATTAACCAAAACATTTTCCCTTACTCATTTGACCCATTTTTATGTTTCATCTTCTACCTTCGCAGAGATTGAAAAACTGAAGACGTTTGCATATCTTCAAAGACAAAATCTACAAAGAGTTCCCATCTAGGACAGAGGCAAAGGTCAAGGAAAGCAACTTTAATATTCTATCAGACCTGTTTCCAGTCTGCAAAAGTTGCCATGGAGCAGATCAGTAATTTTTTCCATTCCATCTGGTCTTTTATCTGCTTAAAACATCAGGAGGGTATCTATAACACTATCTGTCTCGCTGTTTTAATGGGGTTACCTGTTCTTGTCCTCCTTGTTGGAATTTTCATCTGTTGCCATTGTTGTTTTTGTGGCCAGCGGCAAAGGGACAAAAATAGCCACAGCAGCAGTGGTCCAATCCAAGGGCAAAGAAGACGTAATATTTTGAAGAAGAAGAAGAAAGAAGAAGATCTGTGGATTTCAGCCCAGCCCAAAGTGCTTCTGCTGGCAAAAAGGCCATCATTGTTGGTTTAGACTTTAGAGGAATGCAGGAGGACAAGTTACTTCCTTTTCATATAAGGAATATTCCTATTCCTATCTCATAATGTGTTCAGTTTCATGTCATAAAGCTGAGAATATGCCATTCTGTCTTACTTCCACATGAAGGAAGCTACTTTTTAAGCTTAGAAACTGTCAAGTTGGACACATATTTTACGAGCAAGCTACAACATTACACCAATGCAGAATGAATGAGTGGTGTGCATCCACTGAATGCATATTATTTCAGTGTACATCAAAAGTATAGGCAGGCTTACATGAACTCAGTAGCAAATTGTATTCTACAAATCAACTTGTGCACTTAGGATGCAGAATTCAAACCAGAACTTTTGCTTTGCCTAGCATCGCTTGCACTGAAAGCTTATCTGCACTAGCAAGTAAAAAAGTAAGCAAACACTGTTGTATACATGTAGGTATATATCATATATTACCATACACATTTACTTATACAATCTGATTGCACTGATATGTAAGCCAAGGTATTGAATTGGGTGATTTTAAAAAAAAATATCATGAAAGAGAAGACTATGACTAGTGATTATTTGCTAGTTTTGGAAGAAAACTGCTGAGTTAGTTGGGCCTTTGGTCTGAACGTTTGGGAACACAAGAAATTGCCTTATTAACAAATGTCTCATATTCTTCTCCATGTCTGAACTAGTCAGAATTTTACAAGTTTTGCACATTGCTTGGCATACCAATAATCTCTATTTTAATTCTTTAAAGGGTTAGGTTTTTAGGACTTCCAGCTATGCTGACAGCTTTGGATGTACCAAATTGGGGAATGGGGTAGGTTGAAGATTAGAAAGATGAGGCTTTAGTACTCCACAAGCAGTAGAAAAATAAATAATATATCAATCAACATGGTGAAAAATTTGGTGTGGGAGGAAACCCTCCAGTCCTGGAACAACATATTATGATCGGTTAATAATAAATCTCTTGGTAAAGGCATTTGCAAATATATTTTTGCATTTTCATGAAAAATCTTATTACTCTGTGCTTAGATTAAGCAATGGGGTAATATAACAACTTGTTACCAATATGCATTCTGTTCTTTATTTTTAGACTTGCATTCTAGGGTTACTCTAGAGATAATTAAAAGAAACCACAACCTTTTTATTTAAAAATAAATTTATTTTAATAAATTGTGCTTCATTACATTTTGTGTTCCAATTTCTCCTATTTACTAATTAAAGAAGAAAATTATTTTTGTGTTATTTTTCTGACCATGGGGGAGCAATTGACTCAAAAATAAAAACAGTCAAATTTGGATTGTTGCCTTAAATAACACGACCATATTTATATATATATATATATATTCTCACAAGAGTTGTGTGCATAACACGCCAAGAACTGCCAGATGCTTTCCTTTCCAGATTTCATGCTCTAATTCATCACACACACACACACACACACACACAGGTTCTGCTGCCATAACCTACTTAGGGTTATTGTGTTGTAGAAGTTCAAAAGGGGAATTGTTGGCCCAGTCAGTAACTTCTGCAAACACACTTAATCATCCAGGAGCTTACACAAATTCCACCCAGTCATAGTATCTAAACCAGTGGTCACCAACCAGTGAGCCGAGGACTACTGGTGGTCCGCAGAGAAATGTCACCCCCAAAGCACCTCCCAAAGTAATTAATCCAGGCTTAACAAAAGGCTGTGCCGCCCACATGGCCTGCGTGAACACCAGATTTGTGTCGCTTGCATTGTGAACAACAAGTAGTGAGGGGGAGGGGGGAAAGGGGTGGAACTTGCCCCACATGCCTTGCCTGGCCACCGGGCTGCTTCTTTCTGCTTCTTCTGCTTTTGGCTGCATTGAAGGAAAGCAGCACAAGTTTTTCTTTCTCTCCCCCAAACTCCGCCAGAGATGACTTTGGGACTCTGCAAGGCATCCTGCTCCAAGAGGCTGCGCCAGTGCAACAAGTCTCACAAAGACTCATTTCTGGCGGAGTTTGGGGGAGAGAAAGATTTCTGCTGCTTTCCTTGCATGAAGCCAAAAGTCTCTCTCTCTCCCTGAGAATGGAGCTGGAGACGGTATCCTGTGATCCCAAACAAAGAATGATCGAGGTAGGAAAATGGGGTGGGAAATTTTCCTGCAGACTTTTTTGGGGATTTTCCCAGGGTCTGTGGTCCGCGGGATTTAAAATGATGAGTTTGGTGGTCCCTGAGGTCCAAAAGGTTGGCGATCCCTGACCTAAACCAAGTCATCAGACCCAATTTTTATATTTCATCCTCCAAGAAAACTTATAAAGCGGTTGAAAAAGCAAGCCTCTCAATTACAGAATTCATTGCTGAAGACAGCAGCAGAGAATACACCTCCTATACCCTGACTGGATCCCTAGCAAGCTTATTGCTCTGTATCTGGACAATGGGAAGACTAGCAAGTTCATGAAGTTTGCCAACATTCTGGTGCATTCGATAACATCTGAAAAAATTGAGTATATTCTATATACAGATAGAGTATCTGTATTCCCCAAAGAGAATTCTTGTCAGAAGTGTGTATTGTGAAAACCATTGCCAAAGGAATTGGATGTGTAATTGCCTGGGTTAAGCATCTTGTGAGAATGGCCTTGCAATGAATAGAGTATATTAATATGCTATGACTTTTTTACCATTATATTGCCCTGAAGAACAGCATGCTAAGTCAACTGGTCAAATAATTGATTTTGATATCGTACTTATAACTAACATAACATAACATACCTTTTGATATAAAATGGAACTTCAAAAATATCAACAGATAAACGAAGATTATATGTGCTTCAATATTTCTTATATTTTTTCTAATGTTAAGAGTGGAAAGAACTCAGAATGACAATTATATGTTCTGTTCTAAAAACTTAGAAATTTCCCTTGTTTGATTCAGAAGGTTTTCCCAATTTGGGCTGTAGAAATCTAGTCCAAAATTAAATGGCACAAAGAGATACAGAAGACTTGGCTGTCAATGGATTTTACATATAATGGTACAAGCCCAGGTCTGGTAACCTTATCTTTGTTTTAAGTGTCACATGTGAGTTGTCTACCTTCATTTATTATGCTACCTCCTCTTTTTCTCTGAAACTAATGTACTCATGCAACATTATTTCTCGTGAAGTAATGCCAACACAGTATTGCCATTATAATCTGTGCCACTAATTTAATGTTACACTACTCGTGCCTCATATGCCCCCTTTCTATCATAGATCTCTATTCAAGCTTTAATCTGGAGATGTTGTGTAGATAAGCAATGACCATGTCCTTTGGAATTTATTCCTTATTGACTATGAATTTTAGTCTTCTATATAAGAAATTTAAGACATTATTTAAATTGAGTTTTGATTTAAACTGATCGGATGATGCATGTCCAATTGTTCTGTGTTTTGTCCGGAAAAACACGAGGTAGACCGGGTTCCAACAGCAAAGTCTTTATTTCTTAGCCAGAGTGTA
>BHFT01007017.1:0-22633 GCA_004320025.1 Laticauda laticaudata | reverse complement strand
ATAAGATATGAAGCTGAATACATAAGATGAATATGCATATGAAATTGTGTCTGTATGGAAATGTGATAACCCGGAACGTTGCTGTACTCAAATAGGATGTTCTATTTGTTTTGTTAAAATGCAATAAAACTTTATTAAAAAAAAAAGAAAACTCTAAAATTTGGAGTTTTATGACAGATGCACACAACTTTTCTGTAGGAAAGTTAGTATTAAATGTTTCTTCAACATCGAAAATAATTGTGTAAAATAAGAACATTCGGTTGTGGCACAGATCCTCTACTCACCAAGACCAGGATCTCATAATTATTTGTGAGAGAGATCACCCTGAACTAAAAATGAAATAATCTTAGGACCAAGCACTATTTACAGGGTATTGAAAGTTTGTAATTAGAGATTTCCTTATTTACTGCATGTAACATACTTTTTTGTACAACCTGCACATGATAGTTTGAGACATGAAAAAGATTGATATACAACGAGAAATTCCTTCAGATTTTTTTTATTAATTCCCCAAATTGATTGGTTTTCTAAGTTTTTGGAATGGAAATAGAAATTGCCAGTAAAGAGGTTTTTGTGAAATTATTCTTTAAGTTGATTGAAAACTGATTTCCTGGTGTTGGAAGAAATATCCTTCTGGGTTCAATTCCAAGTGGGGAAAAAGACACTAGATTCATGGAAGTTGCTTGGAAAGAAAGTTTAATGGTGGACAGGACCACATGCCTTGGAGCTCCTGAGCGAAAAGGAAAGATGCTAGGAATCCCTTGATTTTATACCCTCTAACGGGCCCCACCTTAGTGTTTTCTGTTCCTGTGTAAGAAATGTATCCTATTGGTTGTCAGACTAGTGAAAAGGAAAGAGATGCTAGGAATCCCTTGATTTTATACCCTCTATTGGGCCCCACCTCAGTGTTTCCTGTTCCTGTGTAAGAAATGTATCCCATTAGCTGTCAAGACTCCCAGGGGCAGGGGTCTTAGCTAACTTTGTAGACTTTGTCTGGACCACATGGCTTCATCTGAGTGCTGACTGATGCAATCTTCCCAGGCCACAAGGTGAGATGAATAGAGGGTTTTGTTATGTAGAATACTCTGTCCCCCTGCCTTAATGGCCCACCCATTAACAAAGATGGGGGGAGTTTCTGCTTCTGAGTTTCTACTTCTCTTTTTAGGGGAGAATATTCTCCCCTTTTAGTATATCCTAAAACATTTCATTTTCCTAGGAGGGGTGGGTGCTAACTTCCTACACTGGAAAGAATCTAAAACTCTTTTTCTGTTAAATGAATGTTTATGATGTTATAAAATTCTTCCTTTTAACTCTATAAAAAATGAATGTGAAGGAGAATTATATGCAGAGGAACATATCCAGAAAAGAAAAGTTACTGAGGAAAAAACAACTAGTAATTTCCTGTGTGAAAGAATAAGTGTGTGGTTAGGGTCTTGAGAGAGATTATTGATGGATCTGGGAGTTCAAAAAATGTGGTAAAACAGAGAAACTGCTTCTAGACACAGGACTAGCACTCCATTTATTTATTTTATCCTGAGGCTTTCCATCTTCATCTTTAAGAAATTATGTAGAGCTGAAACAATGGTAGAATTTAAGTAATTATTTCTTTTTCAAAATAAAGGTGCTAATTGCCTCAGGTATCTTTCTTTAATTCCAAATGTGTGAAAATATTTTCATTGGATAAAATCTCCCTGCAGATGCTCTTACTTGTGGTGCACATTTTAGATGTTTTTTTAAAATCTTAATCAAAGCTGTGCTCATCTCAGTTGATCAACTCAATGCAACCTCTAAGAAGCAAATTTTGAGAGAATGTCTAGATACAGTTTTATTGCTTATGCTATACTTTCATGAATCATTTCAGTATCTAGTAAACCATAACTTTTTCTTTTAAAAAGCTTTCTTTAAATAACAGACAATTTTGGAAGGATGAACTCAGATAAATGTTCATGAACCAGACTGGAAGAAAGAATATGTGTTAGTTCATATCTTTTATTTGTAAATTTATTTTTAAATGATGAAGCTTATGTCACAGCTGAAATGAAGGATGTAGAAATTATGTGATAATATATCTAATGTTCATTTACCTCAAATCATTTATACAATTGTCTGATAAAAATCATACAAATATTTTCTGTCTCAAGAAAATTGGTAGAACATATTATTTTCCACTTTAAAGCAGAAAAACCACAGGTGGAAAAGAATCTAACTATATTTCCAAGAGCTGTCAATCAATATCATTACTTCTCAATTCATGAGTAACAATCTTGAACAAGATCCAAGAGAACTGGGATCAAGCCAAAAACATCTCTTGGTAGGGGAAAGCTAGATGTCAGAGACTTTCACTATGAAACTTGACAAACTGTTTGACATCCTCAACTGCAAGTGTCAAATTGTTCTGTGTTCTGTTTTTTCTCTGCTTTCCATTTTTCTTTCATATAACCTTCTGGTTTTAAGAAGTTGATGAACATAAAATGTAATAGTCTGTCAAGTAGCCGTAAAAGAAGTAATAGTCCATCTCAGCAGCAGAAGACTGTATTAGATAGAGCAACAGACCAATGATATCATCATCATGTTAGTTATTAGATGGATGTTTTTTGTTTGTGTTATAGAAGTGAAAGTTTGTGAACTGTTTAGAAGTTTAAGAAATCCTGTAGTACAATGAGCTCAGGATTTCATCTAAGATATTCCAGTCAAACAATGTCCAAAACAAAAGTGTGGCATGTCTTTTTAAATATCTGGATAATAATGTTTTTATTGTAGAGATATATACAGTTCTAGGACAGATTATTCAGGTCTCTTAACATGATAAATTGAATCAGATATTTGATGACAATCAAGTGTAGCTTTGAGAAAATAATCCCTATTAAAAACAATAACTTGGTTGCGACAATTTGAATCTGCTGTGCAAAATGCTTATGGAAGTGAATTCTGCTTCAGTCAAAATAACTCTGTAGATTTCAGAAAAGGTGTTGTCAATGGTTATAAAACTGGGAAGACTGTAGAAACATTGCTAATATCCATGGCCTCCTTCAATAACATTGTTACTCTTCCCAAGATTGTCTTTCAACAGAATTTATCCCAAGAGTAAAATATAAAATAGTCCAGAATGGGGGTCAGCAATCTATCCCTCTGTTGCAGCTCTCTGTTGCAGCAGTTGGCATGGCTGGAGCCTTAATGCAGGAATGAAACGCTGCTGCAGTTGCCTTTGCGCGGCAACAGCATTCCGCCTTCGTGATACATTTGCTGTTGCCACCAGCAAAGAGAACTGGGAGAGAACGCTGGGGGCAGATATTGCAGGGTGGGGGACATCTCCCAAGCCTGGCCTTCCTCCTCTCTTGTCAGCGGGGCCAAGAGAAAGAAGGGGGCAACATGGGGAAGTGCTCCTCTCCCCCACCAAGCGCCGAGCACAACAGCCCAGCAGGTGAATTGGACATCAGAGACGTCAGATTGTGACTTCTGACCCTCCGGTGCTTGCCCGCAACTCACCACTCTCCTCCAGATCTGGCTTGCTGAGTGAGGGGAGCACTCCTGATGTCTCTACTGCGCCCCCACGGCCCCAGCCATTGCTGCCCGGGGAAGGCACAGGAAAAGCAAGTAGAAACAGCTCTCCCTGGGGGGAAAGAGCTGAGATCAAGGAACGCATAGGCAACAGAAAGCTGCGCGTTTCAAAGATGCAAGCTGCTGCCTTTGAAATGTGCTGTTTTCTATTGCCTGTGCCTTCCCCAATCTCAGCTCTTTCGCCCCAGAGAGAGCTATGTTTCTGCTTGCTTTCTTTTCCTGTGCCTTCCCCTGGCAGTGGTGGCTGGGGTCGTGGCGGGGAGAAGGAGAGGAGTCAGGGCTGCTCTTTCCCCTGAGCAAGCTAGGCCTAGAGGAACATGGAAAATTGTAGATGAGTGCCGGAGAAATGCATGTTAGAAATGCCAACACGTTTCCAGTGTGCGTTCCTCTGTCCTGAAGTAGGGAGAAGGGAGCAGAGGGAAGGGTAGGAGGGAAGGAGAAGCCCGTCTGGCTTTCCTTTGCTGGGGGGCAGGGGGAAGACCCAATACCCCCTCCATGGCCTGCCCACTGCTTTCGCAGTACCTTGCGCTCTCTTTCTCTCCCTCGTATTGTGTCATAATGGGCTCCAGGAGGAGAAGGGGATCCAGTTCCCAATTTGACATGCACTTCACAGTGAGGGAGACTGGATCTCCTCCTCCTCCTGGAGCCCATTATAACATAATGCAACCCTGCCCCATTCGCCCCTGGCAACTCTTTCTCTCAGGGCAGAGAACAGGTCGTGCGTCCAGCACCAAGAAAGCCAGAAGTAGCCGCCTGCTATTTCCAGTCAGGCAGACAGAGAGGAGACAGATTCAGCTTGATTTGGCTCTGTCTGCTCTCCTCTCTCCATCCACCGTGCCCAGTTTTGCCAGGATTCAGCAGATGCTGCCTTGGTGATTGGGGGGTGGGAGAGTTTTGTCCCATACTTTGCCTGCCAAGCATCTTCAGGGCCACCCAGGGACAATATTTTCTGGCCAGTTGGGATCAAGTTGCAGGATGTGTATGCGTGCTTGTGTGAGTGTGCTGCTCCTTGGATTATGCTTATCTGAAGTGTGTGGTAATCTACAGCCTGACAGTCATCCTTTTGCAACACAAGTTTTATTATTGTATCTTTTCAGAGACAGAGAGAATGTGGTCAAATTTCCTTACAGTTATTCCCTGAGTTGTGGGTTGGGAAGTGGAGGTGGGAAGTGGGAGGGAAGAAGGGAAAGAGAGGGGGAGAGAGAGAGAGAGAGAGAGAGATGATGGAGGGGGGAAGAGAGAGATAAAAAAAGGAGAGGGAAGGGGGAGGGAGACAGAGAAAAAAAGGGAAAGTTGAGAGAGAAAGACAGAGAGAAAGACAGACTGAGACTGAGAGAAAGAGAAAAGAGAGAGGGTTGGGAGGGGGAGGAAGAGAGGTGATAGAGAGGAAAAGAGAAAGACAGAAGAGAGAAAGATGAGAGGGAGATAGAGAAAAAGATGAGAGAGCAAAAGAGAGATGAGAGAGAGGGAGAAAGAGAGGGAGAAAGAGAGATGAGAGGGAGGGTGGAAGAGAGGGGGAGATACTTATTTCCCACAGAAAAGAAAACATGTGGAAGCACAAAACCTGGGTAGGCATGACTGGAGGGGTCATGTGACTGGGTGGAAGTGAGTGATGTTGAGTTGGCCACACCCACCTAGGTTTTATGGCTCCCAGTTTTTTGCTTTCTGTGGGAAACAGGCCCAAGTGGCTCTTTGAGTGTTTAAGATTGCAGACCCCTAATCCAGAAGGATAAAAAGAATAGCAAAGGAAATGCAATGATTTCAATATTCAGGAGTCCACAAAAAGAAAATACTGAACAAGAATACTGTGCATTGGATAGTGCCAAGTAGGAAACCACTGTTTTCCAGCAACTATATGGCTGCCTGTCATATCTGCTAAACATCGTCTGGATGATCCAGCAGTCTATTGGAACCAAGTTCAAATAAAACATATAAAAATGGAAGTCTTTAGTATTAACAAGAAATGTGCTTGGAGAAAACAAAACACTACATTCCAACAAAAGAATTTCATATGGAAGTATCATGGAGCTACCTTTCAATCACAATACCTGGATAGTTCACAATCAGTGGAATAGTGGGTTCTGAATTACAACAACAATTTTGTAGGAGAATGTCACTGAGCTGAAGCTTGAATGCTGGTCATTCATGACAGTCCTTGAATCAGGTGGTATTCAGCAGGTTCTGACCAGTTCTGGAGAACCGGTAGCGAAAATTTTGAGTAGTTCGGAGAACTGGCAAATACCACCTTTGGAGATTTTACAGTATCCTTCCCCTGCCACGCCCAACAAGCCATGCCCACAGAACCGGTAGTAAAAATTTTTGAATCCCACCACTGCCTTGAATATAAAGAAACTATAACACACTTCTGTAGGGGGAATAGGCCAAGCTGATGTATGATATTGATTGACAAGTATAGGAAGCATTTTTTTGAAATCATTGTTAAAAGGCTGCCACCAAATATTAAAACTTGACATGCTTTGTTCAACAAAAAGAGATTGTTGCCTCAGTGTGTCCAATTAAGACATGATTCAGTGCATGGTTTCTTGAATCTTTTGTTCAATGAAACTCAGATCATGTTGCAGGTCTCAATATTAAAGAGTTACAGATAGTTCTAGAGTTTAGAAGCATTCGTTGGTCATTGTTTGGATTGAAGTTTCCAGACAAGTTTAAAGTTCTCATTAGAACCTTTAAGAATTATTGCAATGATTTTTAAAAACTCAGCTTTCATTTAATTCATTTTTAATTTAAAAAGGTTTAAATTAAGGTTTGTATCGACTTCATTTTCTTAAAAAAAAACCCAGTTTATTCAAGAAGATACTTCCTCAAAACTAGTACAAAAAGGAAACAAATCCCTCTGAGGGAGATGGGTGGTTCAAAATGTGAAAAATAAATAAAACTGTTGATATGAAGCAGAATTTACAGATTAGATTAAAGTAAAATAGAGTACAATACTTGCAGTGGATGTAGAAAGTCTACATGTCCCTGTTTAAAAAAATATCAGTTTGTTTTTCAATTGAATTATACAGCTTTTATGTTATGTTAAAAATAGAATTCTGAGGTGATTTATCGTGGTCTTTTTACATCGCAAAAACTTGGCATTTTAACAGGGATATATAGACTTTCTATATTCACTGTTCCACATAAGGTTGCAGTTCATGGGTCGGGAATTTCATTCATTCTGATGTTAATGTATAACTGATCCTCTGAACTCATTCCTTTAAATTTTGTGAGATGTTCTGGACTTGCTGCATAATATGGTGAAGCAGGTGAAGTGGCTTCTACACAAAATTTGTTTTATTATCAACTTGTGTTCAGTCACTAATTTATTATTTGTTTATTTATAAAATTTATAGGCCACCCATCTTACATCAAGATAATTTGAGATAAATACAGCCTTTTGTAGAAAAGGTGAATTGGACCTTGCCTCAATAGTGTATGACTGATTATTTACAGACTGAGTTACTGCCGTACATTGAAACATGTCCAGAAATGTCAAGTTGTCTTCATATGTTTGAAATTCTCTATCTGAAATGGTACATAAGTCTTGGTGGGAAATATTTATCATATTTATCCCAGCAATCATTTGATTAAGTTTAGTTTTAAACCAGAATGTTAATAAAGTTTTGTTCACTGACGCTATTTTATCATGGATGTATGTTTAAAATTTGTCTAGGGATCTTTAAATTGTAATTATTTCATGAGTGATATTTTGTAAAGTAGGTTTAAATCTGTTAAACAGTTAAATCTAAATTACAAATAGCATTTAATCTCAGTTATATATGACTTGAAAATGTATTTATAGTAACTCAGAAGCTGTAAAATCATTTAATACTATGTTCCAGCTGGAAATAAGTTATCATGAATCTCTTCCTGTTTATTATTTATGTTGTTAATATTATGGCTGATTTCTATCTATAAATTGCCTTAAGATCCTTGTATTAACATTTCTTTGTTCTACTTTGACCCTTTTTTCAAGATGAGAAGCCAAGAACTAAACTGAAAATTAGGACAATCAAGAAGAACATAAAATCTGGGAACTGATAATTATCTTGATTTTTAAAATAATAATAAAACTGAAGAAATTTCACAAAACTGTTCTTTTGTAATATAAGTTTGGTTGAAAATAGCTCCTTATAAAGGGACATAACTGTAATAGTGGCCAAAATTGTGGAAACCTTTTGTGAAAAGTGTATTTTTGAGGTTTGATGGCTAATAGCACCACTTTTTTGTAGTAATACTATAAAATTATATATCAATGGGGAGATAATTTAATGTAACAAAGTTTGTTCAATTATCTGTGTTCTATGAAAAGTTATAGCCAAATAACCAGAAAAAGGAAACACAGCTTGCTTAGGTTGATATCAGGTAGTTTTCCTTCATCTGATTGTTGCCAATGAGCATGAGTGTTTAGAGAGCCAATCAAGTGTCATGTTGTTTTGGCAATGAGCCAATCAGATCAGTAGGATTCAGTTACTGATGTCATGTATTGAAGCTGAGGACATTTGTCAGTGTGTTACATGATCACTATTAAGTTGGTTGGGTTTTTTTGTGTACTTTCAATTAAGTAGCTTGTAAAATGTAATAAAATTAAAGTAATGGTGCAAAAAAATGACTGGTCACTCAGAAAGCAATGTAAAATAGTATTATTAAGTGAACAAGGTTACAGTTATAAAGAAATTAGAAGAAAAATTGGTGGAAACTTAACCAAAATGGCTTTTCTATGTTTTTGAAGAGGTATAAGGAGACTCAATCACTACAAAACCACACTGGTAAAGGCAGGAAAAGGTGCACAACAGCAAGTGATGATAGAAGAATTAAAAGACTGTGCCTACGTGAAAGAAGAAAATCATCTGGTTGTATACAAGATGTAATGGCTCAATGAATGCAATGTGAAGTTGAGCGCAAGCAGTGCAGACTGCAGGAATTTGGCCTAAAATCTAGAATTCCACACACACAAAAAAATCTTTTAAACAAAGGTTGAAAAGACTAAACTGGGCTAAAACCCATGTTATCTGGATAGAAGAACAATGTGACAGTGTTATTTGGAGTGATGAGACCCAAGATCTCCCTGTTTGTTAGTGATGGCATAAAATACATAAGGAGACACTTTTCCCAAAAGGTTTCCACAATTTTGGCCACTACTATAGCTTTAAGTTTCGAATTGGGAAGGTATTTGGCTAGTTATCTGTCAATTTCTTTTCATTTGGTTGTCTTGGTATTCAAAGTACATGTAGAACAGTATGATTTGCTTTACAATTTTATTTGTTAAAAATATCTAAAAACAGGCATTTCTGAAATTTAAAACTGAATTAATTTTTCAACTTTGCTTTCATCACGAAAGATACCAAACAAGTATCTTGTTTCTTGTTGGACAAATTATTTACTAAATTTATATATAGCTTAAATACTTATTATTTGTTTGACATTCCTTTTTCAAGAACACTGTGGAAGATAAACAGAAGTGATGATGTACATTTCTAGAGTTAATTGACAGTTCATCAGACTTTCATAATATTACCTTGTTGGACAATGAAATGTCTGCAAGAAAACAGCTAAGCTCAGAGAGCACCAAGGATCCTATAACAGGGAGAATGTATGAAAAAAGGTATATGTGTATGAGAAAAAAAAATGTCTCTGTTTAGGTACATGGGTTGTCTGTTTTCAAGTAAGTATATTGTGTTGAAGTTCACACCAGTATTGATATATTCCCATCTAGTGTGAACAGGTATCTTCTAGTGTACTTTCTCAAAGTCAGTGCCTAAGGGGAAAAAAAATCTCTGATATAAATTCAGTTCAGCAGAACTTCTTGTGAATTCCAACTAGGAACTTAGGTTTGTCCTCTTGGCTGAAATTATTCTACTTGGTAGAATTCTGTGCATATAGATATATTGCTGATAGATAAAGAAGTAGCTTTATGGCTAGGAATGCCTTTTGTCATCTCTTATCTAATTAATATGCCATCCTCTCATTTGAAGTTATCCATCCTGTTACAAACTTACATACACACTAATTAAAATGCATAGTAAGTGAATTGGCCTATTAAATGGTAGTTGTGATGGCCAGCTTAGAAAAATCTGAAATGAAGAAAGCTGCTCAAGGTTTCCCAGATGAAATGCTAGGCTCAGGGGGAATGAGGCAGATAGGCACTAAAGGTAACATGGACAAGGCTAACATTTGAGACAACTAGAGGCATCAGTAGATGAGAGGCCTGATTTGGGACCTCTTATTAGCCCTGGAGCATGCAGAGATGAGTGCAGGTCAGAACGGAGCAAATCTGCATGACTTCTTTCCATTTGAGCTTCTTAAAGCATTAATATCTGAAGAAATAATGAATCTCTTAATAAGATATATGAACAGAATAAAAGTTGAATAAGTCTTTCTCAGTTGTTGCCCATTTTTAAAAATATTAGCTTAAAATCATATTTAGTTCTGGGTTTCCTTTTTGAATTTTACGAAAAAATCAAATAATATTTAGAGTATTTGTTACAAAAAGCTGAAAATAGGAATAGGGACAGCAATTTTAAATAAAAGTTCCTATTTGCAAGTCTTGTATTCCTGTATTGTTGAACTGGGGGAAATCATCTGTTTTCATCTGACATAGTACCTCTCCCCCATCTGTGGAAAACAACTCTCTATCTAGCCTTCAAATTTTAAATACATTCTCTAAAATACCTTTCCTTACAGAGGATGACTGAAGTTATTCTGATTATTATAATATTCATTACTGAATATTTGTTTTTATCATTTTCTGCTTCAAGCATTTTTATTCAATAAATTTTGAATGTGTAAGATTAATAAAATAAGTTTCTTTCCACAGATTTGCATACTTCATAAATGAGTAAAATTTCAGAGAAGTGCAGTAGTCCTTCACTTGCATCATTCATTTAGTGACCATTCAAAGTTACAATGACACTGAAAAAAGTGACTTCCAGCTGTTTTTCACACTTAGAACTGTTACAGCATTCCCATGGTCACAAGTGATCAAAATTTAGATGCTTGCATTTTTAACTGTTACAGTCATGTGGAAGTCATGTGATCAACTTTTGTCACCTGACAAGCAAAATCAATGGGGAAACCAGATTTACTTAACAAGCATGTTATTAACAATTGGAATTATTCAGTTAACAACTGTGGCAAGAAAGGTTATAAAAATGGGGCAAATTTCACTTAAGCTGAGGACTACCTATATATAAATAAACAGGCTTATTGTCTGTTTCTTATACTGAACAAATTCATTGCTCCTTTTCAGTGGTTTCTAAGTTTCCAGGTCATTATTATTATTGGTTACTTGGCTCCTATTTTAACTATACTTTCAAGTAGTATCCAGAGAACAAGGGATTGCTAATAAGACTTTTTTCTCATATTATGCAGATAAAGCAATAGGACATATACTTATATACACTTGGACTTATATATCACTTTATAGTGCTTTACAGTCCTCTCTAAGCGGTTTACAGAGTCAGCATATTGCCCCCAACAATCATTTTACTCACCTCAGAAGGATGGAAGGCTGAGTCAACCTTGAGCCTGGTGGGATTCGATCTGCCAAATTGCAGGCAGCTGGATGTCAGCAGAAGTAGGTTGCAGTACTGCACCCTAACCACTGCGCCACCAAGGCTCATATAGTTGACTTACTTGTAATCTCAATGCCCAAGAGGTATGATGTAGTCAGTAAACTGAGCTTCACAAATCATGTTTCTTTCTCCCGCTAGTTTCCAGTTGCAGGGGTTTTATACTATTGAGAATATTGTTGTTTGCTCCAAAGTTTTTTTTTCAACTTTGTAATGTATAAATGTAACTTGCAACCATTTTTATATGAGTTCTTACAAAACATCTTTGAGTAGAGGGCACATTTTCATTCATCTTCATGCCCCCTCTTAAACCCAGATTTAAACCATAATGATCAGGTCTGTAAATTGAATGTTTTTTCTGAAGACCATGATTCATACTGGGGTACCTTCAGTAATCTATTGATAGCCAAGCTTTAATACTAAATTACAACAGATTAGTGCAAGAGGATTACATGTTATATTTAGTCTTTTATATATTATGTTATGTTGTATTACATATTATATATATCATGTATTTATTATATTTATTATATCATATTAGTATTTTATATACTGCTTTAGGAATTTTTGTGTTTGAATGTTTGAATTTGAATGTGTTGATAATGCAGAGACTGTTTCCATGTAAGACAAGTGGGGTTGGGGATTGCTGCAATATTAGAAACTTGTCATTAGGAAATGAAGAAAAATTTGGAAAATTATTTGAATAACAAAAAGGGGTTTTAGCTTAACATTTTCACTGATGCACTGTTTTTAACTACTCTTTATCATCCATCTGAATTGCTTCAAGAAGTATTTTATGTGGTTTTTCCACTACAGGGGATTGTCAGCAGTGTATGTGTTTTTGTGTATACATCTGCACACACATACACACATGATTAATGGGTTTAATAGCATGCATATTGATGTCAACTAATGATATAGCATGGTTCTTAAGAACTGCAAATTCAGGTATTTTTTAAAACATATCTAACAGGCATTGAAAAGAGCCATAATTAGTGCAGTAGCTTTGCTTTAAATTGCTTAGTGTGAAAAATATTACTAAAATTATGCAGTATGTTTTAAGTTGCCCAGTTGCTTTTTTTTCCCATAAAAAGCAGTTGCCATCTGTAAATCTTTCTTAAAACTGTGTCTAATTCTCTGTTGAGTAAAAATAGAGCAGATATAGTCTATTGAACAAATCTGTAAATAGCACATACTTTTTTTATTTTTTACTCTGTAAAGACAATCTACTTTTGTTGAAATAAAACCATGGAAAGCTAATCACGATATAGAGCTCTTTAATAATTAGTGGTTTATGTATATGAAACTGTATGACATTTATATCTTAAGGCAAAATCACTGGATGTTGGGAAAAGTATGAATTCATTATATAAATAATCTTTATTTTTAAAACATTTTCTCACAGAGCACACCTGTAATACCGGTACCAACAATGCAAGTTCAAGGTCCACCTGTCAGTTTGCCACCTTCTATATATACTGTATCAAGTCCACATGCAGAACAAATGAAAAAACCTGGTCAAAATTTCATGTGTCTTTGGCAATCCTGTAAAAAGTGAGTGTTTCCATAATACTTGCTAAAGATTAGTTTTATATGATACATTTATGTGGTATGTTTTTGCTGACTGCATCAGTTTGAAATGCTTTGAAACACTGACGATACTTTATATGCATGCTGGATTTTTCAGGGTTTTTTTTTTTTTTATAATGCAAGAATCAGATCCGCATCTGGAAACATAGCAACTACCTAATGTGGGAATTCAAATGTTCTCATTATCGCTGCAACATACAATTTTGTAGGCAGTTGGCTAGCTTACTTTTTTATTGTCTAAAACCAAAAATTATATCAAGTTGGCTAATAGATAGAAAACTATCTATTAATTAAACAATGTTGAATTGTTCCCTCTCCATTAGATAAAATAGCAAATCTTTATCGAGCCAATAATTTATCCCTTTTAATTCTCTATCACTGAAATGTTTGGTAGTATTTTGCTGATGAGCATCCATATCCTTGTACCTATCACCACCCAATAGCATCCAAATATTCATAGTTTTTCTTTGATATTTTTTTGAATATCTCTTGTTTCATACTTATGTATTTCCATTGGTTGTGAGTATTTGGAATCTTGCATAAGAACTTAAAGAAGCCATGCAGAAACTACCATTACATTTTTCAATTGTCTTACATTTAAACTCTTCTTGTTACTGTTTTAGAAATTTTGGAATAACGTTATTCAACTTTTCACAGACAATAGAATTTTGCCTTTCCAAATAAATGAATACATTATACATTTAAATGTTGTGCCCTGTTTGCAGATAATCATATAATTATTTGGGTATCACTGATCCTCAGAAATCTTGTTCCGACCAAGATTTCCCGAAACACCAACAAACATGTTAAATCTAAAGCCCTTTTATTTTAGTTCAATGGCTGTGAATTATCATCATTCACAGCCCATAATGAGTCTCAACCAGTTATAAATAGTCCCATAGAAGTCTGCCAAAGCTCTTCGGGAGGAGTCTGATAAGAACGCACCTTTATCTTACTTGAAGTGCTGCCAACAACTAAAGTCCCAATTAGTCTTTCAAAACCAAATGGAGCACAAATTCACCATGGAGCTTTCAGGTTCCAAACCAACCAGAGCGAACAACGTTGCTTTCTGCAAAGGTTCCTGTCCCTTTGCATTTCCTTTATATCTCATGGGAGAGGCAATCACCTCCACACCTTACTCCCGAGTTACCCCTTTTGTCTTAACTGCTCTTGCCTTCTGACAGCTCTGTTCACTGGAAACAGGCTCCCCTTGTTCCTCTGTCTTGCTGCTCTCAGATTCTGGAGGCTCCGGAGTCAGCACATAACTCCCAGATGGCCCTGGCTCTGTATCGGACGCAGGACCATTGTCCGAGGATATTAATTTATATTAAATTATATTAAATTTATTTTAATTTAATTAAAGAATAATATAAATTATTCTTTAATTTATATTAAAGAATAATATAAATCAATATATTGGGTTTTTTTCCCCAAGATTTATATTTCAGATAATGAATATTGCAGAGTCCAGATAAATGGATATATTTTCTCTTGCATGCCACTAGTTGAACTGATTTTCTTCTCTCATTCAAACTTCTATTTGCATAACTAGTGTAAGGACCTGCCCCAGCTGATCCCTCAGGAAAATAAGACTCTTGAATCCATTAAATTGAATCTAAAGAGCTTTTACTGAGAGAAAGTGATTGTAGGAGAGCAAGGTAGAGTTTGAAAAGTCCTGTACAAAACAAACCTCATGTTTCCCCAACCCAACCTCCCTGACCAGTCCACAGGCAGCCAATATGACACTACAAGGTTGTTTTGAAAATGCTAAGGTGCTAGGCAGATAACAGTTCTCCCTCAGCACGATGGCCTTGAAACCAGGCTGGAACCGGCTGAGAGAGAATCCGCTCCATCTCCAAAGACAATCCCCCTTCCTTATTCCCAAGCATTTACAGCAAAAGCATGTGAAATGCCGGCAAGCCTCCTCCCTCCACCTTCAATCAGAATGGCAGGACATGATGCAGGACCTGACAAGCTACCCCCTGAATAGTGACATTAATATTGCAGAACATAACAAAACAAACAGGGAGAGAGAAAACGTAAACAAGAAAAATGCCATTTGGGTTTGTCAGGATACTAATTATGGAAGTGTTTGACAAGTTTAGGGCCCTAACATGGTGATGGTCAACTCATTCATTTTCAGCTGTTGGGAAATCTTTCCAGACCACTAAGTACTGAAGGTTCCAAACTTCTGGTTCTGGTTGCAGTGGAAGGGGAGAAGAGGGGAGGAGAAGAGAGGGGAAGTAGAGGGGGGAGAGGAGGAGAGAGGGAAGTTGAGGGGAGGAGGAGAAAGGAAGAGGGAAGCAGAGGGGAGAAGGGAAGGAGAAGGACAGAGATAGATTTGTCAATTCAAAATTTAAAATATGAGGAGAGGGGAGAGGAGTGTAGGAGAGAGGAGAGGGGAGGGGAGAAGGAGAGAGGGAAGGAAGGAGGAGAGGAAAAGGAAAGAGGGAAGGAAAGAGAAGCGGAGGGGAGAAGAAAAGGCAGGAAACGAGTAAAGGTTCCCCTATGCTTACGGAAATCTAGAATTTCCTGGATTTCAAAATGCTACAACCCTTCTATCCTTAAAGACTCCAGGGTTGTGAAAGCTTAGGTCTAAGGGGAGAAGTGACCTTAGGCTTCAATAAGCTGCAGCAAAACATGGGGTGAACCTGTTGAAGGGCAAGTCCAATTCTACAGTTATGGGGTTATTAATGCGTTTGATTGGGAAGGATCCCGCAAACTTGAGTTCAAGTGTCTTTGGTGATTATAGACACTGCAGTAAATGGATGGAAAGGTCGCCAATCTTAAACAGCTTTGATTCCTCATGCTTCTTGCTGGCTTGCTTCTTATAAGCACGACGGGGGGAGTCATTGAGGGGGAATTCAGGCATGTCCCTTAATGAACAAAGACTTTGGAGCCTCATGTTATGTTGGCCTCAATGAGGAAATGATAAATGGCTTTAACCAGCTACTATGAAAACCAGATGTACTTTTCCCAATAACCTTGGGGAGATTAAGCTTGACAGTTACTGGGTTAAATTACTTTAATTATCTGAAAAAGCTCCATAAATTTTGGATTCAATTTTCTAGAAGGTAAGTGCAACTTCAAAATTTAGTTGATAAATAAATTTAGTTGATAAAATTTAGTTGATAAATAAATTTTATCTCCCACTTTAAACTGTGGTTGCTGTGAACGATGTTTGTCAGCTTGCATCCTGTGGATTTGTGCTGCCTTATTCAAAGCCTTTTTGTGTTTTCCCAAGAGTCCTTAATTGCGTCCATCCATTCAGTTACTGACACGGAGGGGGAGGGAATCCCTCGGTAATTCAGGCATGGGAATGAACTCCATCCCATTATTAATGTGGAAAGGAGTCAGCCCAGTACTGCTATGCACAGCATTGTTATAAGCAACCTCAGCAAACGGTAGCAAATCAGCCCAGTTGGATTGTTGATAATTTACATGACATCTAAAATATTGTCCAATAATTTGATTAATTTTTTCTGAATTTCCGTTAGTTTCTGCATGAAATCCTGAGTTTAGACCTTGAGAGGACCAATAGCTTTTATAAATTCTCTCCAGAATTTTGCAGTAAACCGAATCCCACTATCTGAAATGATTCTAAGAGGTACTCCGTGCAATCTATATATGTGACTAACAAATATTTTTGATAATTTCCTGGCTAATGGTAGTCCTGGACATGCAACAAAATGAGCTTGTTTGGAAAATAAATTCACAACAGTCTGTATTCCCTCCACTCTCAGGTAAATCTATTAATGACTGTATTCCCCCCACTCTCAGGTAAATCTACTATTAAATCCTTCCCTATCTCCTCCCAGGGTTGGGATGGGTCTGCTACAGATTGTAAGAATCCTGGAGGTTTTCCGGGTCTGATTTTCTTTGTGGCACAAGTAGCACAACTCTTTACATAATCCTCCATGTCTTGCTTCATTTTCGGCCCCCAAAACTGGCAACTGACTATGTAGGATTTTTAAATATCCTGCTTGCTTTGAATCATGACTTTTTTGAAGTGCATGAAGACGTAAAGTTTTGGGGACATATAAGTTAGACTCCTTCCATGCTACACCTCCCGTATAGTTAATAAATTCTTATTTTCTTGATATCAAGTATCTGTCAACTCCTCTTCTAGCACTCGTTGTTCTTCATATTCTAAAATCTCTATTTCTAAAAATTGTAAGGCAAAACCAAATGACTTGCCTCTTTCTTGTAGCATTTCTTTCATATTTCTTACTTCCATTTTTAATTATATATATGTTTTCATAGATTTTCACGGGTACAGGTATGCAGGTCTTGGCATGTTCAGGTCTTTTCCCATGTAAGATTGAGAGTATCTTGGCAACGTTTTGACGAGGTCCCACTCGCCATCTTCAGGCTAGTGCTTTCGGCTTTGTGCTTGTGCAAGCAAAGCATGATCGGAACTGCCGTCTCCCTATATATACTGGTGGGGAGGTTGGCCGTCAGGTCACATCCAACGACCCAGGAGATTATAGCTCAAGACCCAGGATGACACAACAATAGAACTCAGAAGGTCATCACACAGCCCATTACCCAGGTCATTACAACACAGGATGCTGATAGACACACAGCCAATACTTTAGCCACACATGTTCTTACGAAAAAGCCAGCCAATCTGCAGACATCAACTCCATCAACCAATCAAGAAATGACAACACAGCCAACCTCACCACCAGTATATTTAGTGAGACGGCAGCTCCGATCATGTTTTGCTTGCACAAGCATGAAGCTGAAAGCACCAGCCTGAAAATGGCGAGTGGGACCTTGTTGAAACGTTGCCAAGATACTCTCAATCTTACATGAGAAAAGACCCAAACACGGCAAGACTTGCATATGTATGTATGTATGTACACACACACACACACTTTTTGTGTCCACAATTATCCAGTGATTTAACTCAGCCAATATATATAAAGTTTATTTCCAACGATCAACTTTTATTAATTCCTCTTTAGGTTTTCTCAGATTCATCAAATAGTCCCATGTCCATAAATTTAAGTTTAAGCCAAAATCACCAAACAATCCAAGATAGTTTCTTTCTGCTTTTTTCTTTGTTTTAATGTTCAATATTCCACTTTCATTTTCAGGGTCTCTATTTTATTGTGTCAAAATTTCACTTATTTTATATCAAATCCAATTTTTAGAAGAACCAGGTTATAAGAAGTCACACATATTTTTTTACTGCTAGATGGCACTCTCTGTCCAAATTCCACCCTTTTTCCCCCTCACTTTTTCTCTCTATTTAGGGCTTTTAAAATCAAAAGTTCCAATAAGTCCAAATGTCAATTGCTGGTTTTTTTCTTTGACACATTCAAGTTCAGCTTTAGTTTTATGCCTGTTTAGTGTCAAGATTATATATTTATTGAATTTAAGCAGATATCTTCTTCTGGCTTTCTCCTTTCAAAGTTCAAAGCCACTTTCAGCTATCCAAATATTTTTTTTCTTCACTTTCTCTGTCCAATACTTTAATTATCTCTCTTAAAAATTCCTTAAAATTTTAATTTGGGGTACCTTGTATTTAATTGTTGTGCCTGATTAGCCTGAGTTTCATGCTGTCCTCTTCTTCACCGCTCCTAAACAATCTTGTCCAGGTTAGTTCTTCCTCTTCAGGAAGGAAGACTTTGACTATTTGACTACCGCTACAGCTGTTTTTGGAGGGGACTGGAATGCTTAGCCCTCAATCCCCTCAATCCAGCTGGCGGTCTTCCCCTTCACCACCCCTACAGGGTGTTTCTGGCCCTAAATGCAGATGATCAGGGCCCTCCGACAGGAGAGCATGGATCGAAGCCGCGGACAATCATGGTCTCCAGTCTGTCAACGAGGAAGAAATCACCAGAAGTCTGGTCAGGGTGTTTTAGAATGGGTTCTTGTGCAAAATGCCTTTTTAAGAATTCAAAAGCTTTTTGGCATTCTAGAGTCCATTTAAGGGGTTATCCAGGTTTTGCCTTGGTTTTCCCCCCACTCCCGGTTTTCAACAGTTCTGTTATCGGTAATGCAATCTCTAAACGAGGGGATAAATTGCTGGTAGAAGTTCACAAATCCCAGGAAGCTTTGCAGTTGTTTGTGATTCTTTGGTGATTGCCAATTCAAGACAGCTTTCACTTTTGCTGGATCCATTTCTATCCCTTGATTTGAAATGCAGTAGCCAAGATAATCTAATGACTCTTTATGGAATTCACATTTGGATAGTTTCATATACAGCTTTGCGTCTAACAGTATTTTAAATACTTTTCTCACTAATTTGATGTGTTCTTCTAAAGTTTCATTATAAATAAGAATGTCATTCAAGTAGACCAGGACCCCTTTATACAGATATTGATGTAAGACTTCATTTATGAGCTGCATGAAGACCCCTGGGGCTCCTTGTAATCCAAATGAAATCACTGTGAACTGAAAACTGCCTAAGGGACAATTGAAAGCAGTCTTCCACTCATCTCCTCTGATGCGGATTCAGTAATATGCTTCTCTGAGATCTAGTTTGGTAAACATTTTCCCTTTTGCTAAGTGTCCTAAAATGTCCTTCATGAGCATTAGGGGGTATATGTTGTTAATACTCACAGCATTTAGAGATTTAAAGTCCACACATAAGCGTACCCACCCCCATCTTTTTTTTCTTTAAATAGTACAGTGGCAGCCACTCCAATTTTGCAGGTTGGATGAAACCTCTGGCTAGATTCGTGTCTATAGTCTCATAGCTCTTTCATTTCCTTAGGTGTCATGGAGTACATTTTTGGTTTTGGTAATTTTGCCCTCTCTATAAACTCGTATGGCACAGTCACTGTTGCGATGGGGGTGGGGTAGCACATTGCATTCCTCCTCACTGAAGACTTGAACCAGATCATGGTACTGGATTGGGATTTCAGGAATCCCTGGGGGTTGATGAGCCAATGATATTATTCTATCCTCCTGGCTTGCCTGTAGTTCCGGGCTGACAATTTGGCTGTTATCTTGTTCAGAAGGTGGCTCAGGACCGAGTGCTAATTCGATTCTCCTATAGCCACCCTCCCAGCTTATATTTGGGTACCATTTGTCTAGTCAGGCAAGATCCAGGATTACTCATTGGGTCATCTTTGGAACTACTATGAACCGGATTATTTCCCAGTATTTCCCTAGTTTTACTTTTTTGGTTACTTGCGTAGCTGGGCTTCCCCCTATCATGGATCCATCTAGTTGTTGGAATCAAATGGGGGTAGTTAACATTTTAGTTTCTGTATCTAACTTATGCACATTCTCAGGACAGATAAAAGACACCGCAAACTGTCAATGATAATGTCTATGGGCCCTTCTACACCTGTGCGGGTAACAGTCAATGTCCCTTCAATTTTAAAAGGTAGAATGGCTCCATTTACCATCAGGTCATCTTCGCTGTCTGCATCTTGCATGATGGATACTCCTGCTGCCAGGGTTCCCTCCCCTGTTGGTTGTTGGAGACCTCAATAGCTTGGCACACAAATTTGCTTTTTTCCGAAGGTTTTTTGGTGCATTTTTCCATTTAGGTGCAGCAGGTGCTCTCCCTTGAGGTACTGGGGCTGGTGCTAAGCATTCCTATGCTCCATGTCCTTGCTACCCACAACAGAAACATTTCATGGAGGTCGAGGGGGGCTGTTGTTTGAAGTCCTTCCTCTTGGCGTGAAACTGAGTGTTGTGTGAATTGTCTTTTGGATTGTCTCTCAGCATTGCTTTTCCGGTGCTGTCCAAGCGCGTTGTCCACTGTTGTGGTCATCCTGTACCACTCATAGATTCTGTCCTCAGGCAAATTTTTAACAACTCCTGATCTATACTTGGAAATAGTGCACAAGTATTCTTTGAGACCAATGACTCAGATTAGTGGCCAGGCATGACTAATGACTAATCTCAGTCATTAGTGGCCAGGCATCTGAACTCAAGCACCTATTCCTTGGTGGGTCTACCCTTCTGCCTGATGCTTTTTATTTCAGCTTTTGCTTCTTGTACTCAGGAAGAATCTTCAAAATGTGATCGGAGCTCTCTTAGGAAGTCATCCACATTGTTTAGTTCAGGAGTGTCTTCATTATTGAGCTGGGTGAACTATTCAGATGCCTCCTCCTCCAAATTGTCTCCAAGGAATTGGACTAGTTCTGCCTCATCATGGAATTATTTCCTCACCTGTCAATGTAAGACCATGCTCTCTATTCAGGAAAAATGCAAATTTACTTGCAGTCCCATCAAACATGGTTTTAAAAGGTGTTGGAGCTGGTTGTGGTGGTGGAGGTGGGGCTGCAACTTGGACTGGCCTCATTTGAGCTTGTTCTCAAACCAATCTTCTGCCCAGATAAAATGCCCTTCCCGGAGAGATTTGGTTAGCTGGAGGTAGACAAAGGAGGAGGGCTCGTTCCTCGATGGATTCTTTCCAGACTCCCCCTTCTCCTCCCCCTTCTCTGTTCCACTCTCAGGGGCGAACGGTATAATGGTGGTAGATCTCCAGCAGCAGTATATCGCCCTTCTCAGTTTTCCAAGTGATGAAATCCATTTAAAAAGAAAAGAGCAAAGTCCATTTTCCAAAACAATTTCTTTTATTTAGGAAAGCATCAAGTTGGCAAAGTCCATGGTAATTCCGGATCTGACATCATCCGGAGTTACTCCACAATATCAGAAGTTAGAAGCAACCCCCAAAAGTCACATTCTCCAATAGAAGTAATTCAACATTGCTTGATGACATAAATGTCCACCTCAAGGGGCCTGAACATGATCAGCTCATTTTTCCATTGGAAGAACAATCTCCTAGCTTAAATAACTCTCCCTATTTCCACTCCTCCCCCCTTAGGAATGTGGCAAGTCCAAAACCCTTCCCCATGATCACCAAAGAGAAAGTAAGAAAAAGAATATATACTAAGCCTAACTAAAATGGCTACACATATGTCAATTTCAGACTTGACAGCCCTCTTCTGGGTGGAGATAATTCTCCCAACAACTGGGTTAGACCGAAAGTGGACGGGCTGGAAGCTCATTTTTCACGATCTCTCTGGGTGGGCATTTGCCCCCTTTGCTGACCTCTGCCTTTGCGTCTGATGATGAGCTGCTCCAGTTGGTCAGGTATATCCTGACTGTCTGTCTACACATCGCCGTTTAGTACTGCCAATCAGCCGTCTCATTGTGGCCTCCCATAATTCTTATGGGTCCAGTTGCTGCTCTCCACTCTAAAATCGTGGCTCAAGACTCCCTGATCAGTGAGTGGGTCAGAAAGGGATGACTGGCCAAGCTGGTTTCTTTCCATCTGTTGGATACCTGCGTTTCCAGACTATTCAAGTGGGGATTTCAGGCAGGCTCCAGCTTACGCACAATATCCTCCATGACTGCTGTTATTCTGCTTGTCTCCTGGAGAATCCATTGGAAGATCTGCTGCCAGATCAGGAATTTAACATAAGGGCCCCTGCAGAGTTTGCACTCACATTCCAGTATCCCTGGGTCCCATCCTTCTGTCATCTTCCTTGAGTCTTTGCTGTTTCCCAATTCTCCAGGTAAACAGCTAGGGCTTAGGACCCTGAATAACAACCCCTAGTTGGGGTTTATGTTTTTTGAGAAATCCAGAATAATGTCTTGTTTCCAAGTGATAAAATCCATTTAAAAAGAAAAGAGCAAAGTCTGTCCTTCAAAACAGTTGCTTTTATTGAGGAATGCATCAATTGGCAAAGTCTGTTGTAATTCCGGATCTGACGCAACCCGAAATTACACCACATAATATTGGAAATTAGAAATAGCACCTGTTGAGGTAATTCCCCATTAGGAGAATGAGCGCATACAGGGAGACGTATTTGACAGAAGTGTTTGAATAATACACACACAGTACACAGATACACTGTACATGAAATGTAGGTTTTTACTTCCAGAAACGTTAAGCAAAGTCCAAAATAGGCAGTCCAAAGTCATTCACAGGTAAAATT
>BHFT01007016.1:0-24321 GCA_004320025.1 Laticauda laticaudata | reverse complement strand
CGCACTTGGCGCAGACACATCGACCAGCTAAGGAGATGCTGGGAAGTGGCCGCTGACGGACCCGGTCTACCACCCACTGACCCAAGCCTACCATCGACCTATGACAGTCTGCCGCCGCCAACCGAGGACACCCAGGGGAACCGCGGACGGAGGGACCTACCTTCTCCAACACCTGACGACCCTTCAGCAGTTCTGGATATCGAGGCTCCCGCGACGACCAGCTCTGAAGAGGCCCAGGGCATGGAAGACTCCGATCTTCCAACAAAGACTCCTGTTCCTCGACGTTCCGACCGCCAGAGAAGGCGGCCGCCCTACCTAAAGGACTACGCATGCTCCTTACCAGGGGAAAGGAGTGTTGCGTCAACATTCGGTTTTCCCTCTGGTCCGCGTTCCTGGCGGGAGCGCGGATTGCCCTGATTGGCTGACGCCGTTTGACAACTGGCTATATATAATGCTGTCAAACGGTGTCAGCTGTTGCCGCTTGCTGACTGCTCGCTAGTTCGGCAGTCACGGCAACCCCTTTGTTTTAAATAAAGGTTCCTACCTTGTTGTTCCGAGTCTGCCTCAGTCCTTATCCGCCACTCTACAACAAATTCTATGGCTCTAATTTCTGTGGGGCTAGTAAGGACAACTTTATTCTCTGATTTAATTTCAATTAATCTTTAAAAGCTTAGTTGTTCAGAGCAATTCATTTCCCAGCCGGCACTGAGCTCTGAGAAATAATTATCTTGCTGATTTTAAGCTTCCATTGTAGTTCAAGATTTTGCATTTAGATCATTAAAATTATTTTTATCATTTTCTTTTGGGTTTTGAAGGTAGTATGCAAAGTAAGGTTCTTTTTCTCACCCCACACATGAAAACATATGACAAATGCTAACTTAAAAGGAGAGGATGAAATCTATAATGGAAAATATATTTAACACACATAAAGAAAAAGGTGGATATACATTCAATAATATACAAATTAAAAAAAATAGTCTCAGCATACATGGAGGGCAGCAGAACAGAGAAAAAGTCAAATCTTGAGTTAGGAATGGAGATGTTCTTATGCTGACAATGAATAAATCTGTATTCAATTAAGAAGTGTCAATTAAACTTAAGAATATTTACTTCAGTTTAGATCTACCCACTCTGAACTGACAAAAAGTATCCTATGGTTGAAAATAAACATTGTTTAGGATTGAGTTGTTGGTTAAAATCACAAAGGGACAAAAATGTTACATGAAAAATAATGGACAAATCTTCTACAGTTTGATGGTTGCCCCAGAATACAGGACTTGGGCACACCACACTACCCTTTTGTTATCAATACCCTGGACTACAGCATAAATAGTCAAAGAATTCAACAAGAAGATCAGTTATGCCACAGAAGGAAATGAACAGTCTGTTGAATTACCATTACAGTGTCTAGAGAAAATCAAAGACCTAATAACTGAAAAATGAAACCATATTTCCTTCAATATCATGTCATTCTTCACCTCCATAGATCTAAAATTGGCTTTAAAAAATCAATTGCTGCAGTATTGCACAACTCACCAGAAACAGCAGAACATTTCAAAAAAAAGAAAAGAAAAGAAAAGAAAGAAAGAAACTTAGAAACGTTTGCCTCATCACCCATATCTAATATGATGGATATATCTACAAACAGATCAAAAGAACTAGCATGAAATCATGCTTTTCAGGATTCATAGTAGAATCTGAAAACAATAACATTTCCACAGATATAACCCCAAATATGGATCTGTTGTGTGGATAACATATTTGTTATTATTATATGAAAATAAGCTAGGCAACCCCATAAAACTATCAACAACAGCATGCATGGAATCAAGCAGGCACAGCTAAGAAGTAAAATATTACTATGCAAAATTAGAGCAAAGTATATTTGCAATAGTTCTAGTGATAAATGTTTATATGGTTGTCTATGTGTGTCTATGTCTATATATGTGCTGAGTACCTGAAATGTTTAAATATAGAGATTAATAAAATCTAAGGATACAGAAACTAACAGACTTTTTAACTAAATGATCCAAATGTTTAAATCTTACTTTCTTCCTTCCTCCTACACATGCTTAATTTCAGACTTATAAACTTTAATACTTTTTTTTTTTGCTTGATTAAACCTTATGACAACAAAATGTCCCATGCTTACTCTTTTTTAACTCACTCTTGTCCTGTTCTCCAGAACCAGCTGACATTCCTGTTTTGCTATTGTCCAACAGATCAAGGCTGTGTTTTTATTTTTGCTGCTTCATTGGAGATTCCTCCTCTAATTTCAGCTGCTCTCTGGTCACTTCTTCTTGGCCATACATTGTCTGGTTCCTGGCTATCTTGGCTACTGCTTCCTTGCTCTAGATCCCAATGGAGGGTCTCTGGTTCCAGCAGCAAACCTAGGACAGATATTCATCCTCTTTTTTAAAATCTAAGGGTCACCTTGCAAGTGATTCTAATGTTAGAATTTTCTCTGCAGTTTTTTACTTGTTTAAACTATGCACCTAATTGTCAGTAGCAAAAGCCCAAACAAGGCTGATAGGACAAATTACCAAATATAAACAGCCAATGAACTCCATTCCTCCATGCACTGATGATGTTAATTAGACTGGCATTGAAATGTCTACAGAGAATTTTTCTCTTTACTGTCATCTGGTGGTCAGCTGGAATTTTGAAGTCCAGTGCTGGTAGCCCTAGTTCAATCCATTCCATGCTTTGTCTCATTCCAGGTGTATGAAGAATTAAAAAGGGATTTGGTTCATTTCAATTAGCAATACATTCTATCTATAGAATAAATACTAATGATTCGATTAAATGTTTTGTTTTGTTTTAATATTGCAGCCATTTTAACTTTAAATTCATCACTGAAGAAATTCTAACTTTTTGAAATTCGCAGTCAGAAGCAAATTTAATAAATAAATAAAAATAAAGTTTTAATTTTGTTTTGGGGATATGTGAGGGAATTATGATCCAGCTGATAGTGAGCTATTGGGTTCACAATTTATATCACGATCAAAAAACTCATTGGTATTCTCTACACATGACAATGTTACAGTGCTGCATGAAACTAAATAAATGTGTGACAATACACAACTGCCACCTGGTTATTTCTAATTAGTGCTGTCAACCAAGTACAGGCTGTTTTTGTTGCTGATTAGGTATGTTGCTCTTAATTCAAATGAATGATTTAGATGAGATCCTCAGAATTTTGATAAAGGAATAAACTTTAAATGAAATCCGTGTAGGTGAATCTTATAATTGTGGTGGAAAACCCAAGGGGTAGGTGCTGAATTTGGATTGAATGTAAAACATACCTTCCCAGTAGAAAGCAAAGGAAAATGGAAGAATACCTAATTTTCGGAGAAATTATATTTGTTTGTCTAAGATATAAAAGCAAGCGTATTCCAAAATGAGGACAGTATATGCCTGGAATCACCAAAGTTTTCTATACTGATATAAGCTAGAAAACAATCTTCAGTTTTTTTGGGTACTCAAAATTGTGAGTGCCTGTATTTGTGTTTATGCCTCTGTCTGTGGTGTTCATACGATGCTCTTCTCTGCTCTGGAACATTGTAGATATTGATCAGAAGTTAAGGCTTAGAATAATAGCGCATCTTTCCTCCAGGAACATAAAGCAGTCTACACTATAACTTCTTTATTTTTTTTCCCACTATAGGAAATTCTATAGGAATTTCCCACAAGAGGATGGGCTGGGAAATCAAGCCTAAAGCCATTCAGGGTTTTAAAGGGCAACATTAACAATTTAAATTGTGTCCAGTAGGCAACTGGTAGCCAGTGCAAATGTTTCAATGCATCATCATATGTTCACTATATTTTGCAACAATTAGCAGGTTCTTTGTCATATTTTCTATCATGGCAATTCCAGATACTTTTTGAAGGATAATCTCATGGAAAGACAGGTTAAAGGTAAAAAGAATTTACCTGCAACCTGCTTTGTAGTCGTCAAGACAGGTTACAGATAAAGCATGAAGTTAAATCTCAATAATTCAGGAAATGTTGCAATTAGTGCACTCGCTGTGATTATGCAAAATGAACTCCATGCTGTAGCTGCCATCACCACCAACTACAAATCCAATGAGGGATGTGGATCAAGAACCATTCCCAAACTGCAAACCTGCTCTGTCTAGTGAAAAGCACCCCTATCAAGAACATGCTTTACATCACCACAAAAACAGTCTCTCTTTACCAGATGACCCATAAGGGTACAACGGCTGATAATAATGAAAACTTCTGAGAATTCAGAGAACTAAGTAGGGTCACACTCCATTCTTATAGCTCTGGGCATAATTTTTTTTTTAATAAAGCAATCTCAATAGCATTTCCTGGATGCAACCTGATTAAAATTGGGTTAGAAAATTATTTTCATCCTGGTGTATTTAGATCTGCAAGGATTTTGTTTTTTCACGGTAATTAAGAGTGAAATATTTGAAGCCACCTATAATTGGAAAGATCATCTGGGTGTTTATTAGATTTCCTGATAATGGTGTTCTATTTGCCTCTTTGAAGAATGCAAGGACACGTCCTATATTAAGGAAGCAGTAATCAGCTTCCTTAACCTTGGTATCAGTCCTAACCTAATCAATTTAATATGCCAGAAAGAGAAAAGGTTGAGCATTCCTGCACATTCCCTATCTGTTTCCTTGACATCTACCAGACGAAGACAATTCATATGAAACTGACAAGTGCCAATGTTCTCCCTCGACAATTGCAACTACACTGTAGATCAAATGGAGGCAAATCTGATCACTTCTGCAAAGAATTATGAAAGTTCACAACAAGATTCCAAATATCTTCCCACCTTCTTTCAGAAACTTTCTGGAAGACATAAAGTATGTAAAATTGTTGTCAACCTGTTCTGTGCAGAAGGATTTAAAATAAGAGCAAACGCCAGGGAGCAGAATTTCCAATGGGCATGAATAAAAGCCCACTTCAATTCCAGTCCAATTCATTGCACAAGTTGTCCATTTGTGTTTGAAATCTTTACTTCTTTGTTCTCAGCTATATACTAATCCAAGGTGTCAGATGAGCTGTTTAGGAGCAATAATGTCACTTGCCAAGATCATCATCATGTTACAAAAATAAGTCAGATCTTCAACAATATCACTTATGGATAGACAGAAGTTTTTCAAATGTATTGAGATTCATCAGGAGCCAATAGAAATATTTTAACTAGTCCTCCATGAAAAAGAATAACAAATCCAGCAGGTATCAAGCTGTGTTCATGTTGTGAAATAGCAGTTGGGACACATATGTAGTGATCAGGATAGATCTGACATCTAAAATGACTTGTGAACAATCTCAAGATAGACATTGTATTCTCAAAATCAAGGACAAGTCTAAGTTAGTTCACTATCATGCCAGAGATCACTTCAAGTATTTCAGGAACAGAATTATGGATGATATATAAATATCATAGCTAAGTTATCATATAACCAGCATTCCAAATATCAGTAAACATTCAATACTGCCAGATTATCAGATGGAGTTTCTGATCAATTAAGGAAGTTCCTATAGACTACAGACATTTTATATCCTCACTCTCAAGCCCTAGACTGCATCACAGAACATCCAAATGGAAGAATTTAATCTCCCCTCCCTCTTTCTCTCAATCAAATCTCTATACTGCATGTCAAGTCAGCACTTTCAATGAAGAACAAATGCTAGATAACAGATGTTTTATAAATAATTGAGCTAAATTTAAAAAGCAGGACCTTTAGATAGCTAAGTCTACTACTTTTCATCTCCTCCTTAGCAGTTTCTAGGGATTCTGCCAGAAATCTTAGAAGTTTTCTAAAGTGATAACTTTAAGTTATCTAAAGTGAATGTGATTTTGAGCCTAAAAGCAAAACCATTGCCAGTGCAGGTAAAAAAGTAGAGATAAACAAGTCTGGTATAATCATCTTATGACAACCTCTTTTATCACTTGAAGATTGTACACACTATTTTCAAGAGTCTGAGTCAGTAAAATAATTCATTAGTTCATTGTGGAGCTGGGAATTTAGTTCACTCACATCCTGTGCCCAGAAGGTTCTGCTATTAGGATCACTTTTATTCCTAGGCATTTTCTTTCTACAAATAGGATGGCTGTATGCCACTTGTTTCTTATTTTGGTAGACATTTGATCTGTTTGATACAAATGGAGAAAGGAGGGTTACTGACTTAAAAACTGGGAAAATCTAATGTCTTTGCCTCTTTGCTAATGCTTTTCCTTCCTCTTCTCTGCAGACCTCCTTATTTGACTTCCCTGAGAAGGTTGGAAATAAGTATGAAGCTTGCAATTTCAACTGATTTTTCCCTTTCCTCTCTGCCCTGGTTTCACTACCTCAATAAATTAAGCCGAACAACAATAGAGATGAAAAGAAGCAGGACAATGTGGTAAATGTAGCAGAAAGAAATTTGAATTGTAATGAGGAGAGCTAATCAAGAAAAGAATGGACTATGCAGAAACCACTAATGAGTTTCTAAATAAATTCAAAAGGTTAATATTGCTCTAAGAGATATGATGAGAATCCTAATATGGAAAAAGGAGGTTTAACAATGGTGTTGTTCTGGCTGTATGCTATCCTTCTGTATCATATGGCATCTCAGATCCCTCTCTTCAGTTTCAGCACTGTGTGAAGTGTCTGTATAATGACAAGAATAAATTCATTTTACTTCTCTCCTTTCCAGAAATATTTTTCCCATATTTTACATCCATGGAGAGAGAGAGGGAGAGAGAGAGTGGGAGGGAGCGAGGGGGGAGGGGGGAGGGAGAGAGAGGGAGAGAGAGATGTTTCTCCTTCTTGGAATTGCATGCTTCTCCTGCCCATGCTAATAAGTGCTGAATTTGTATAGCTGTTTTTGTGCTTCTTTCTTTTGCTAATTAGAGTCTCTGCCACTTGGAGACTCCTAAGCAGTTGCCGTGTCACCAGGACATGGCCTAGCACACAACAAGGAGTGTGAAAGTATGGTTCAGGAAATCAGGAGCACATCAAGTAACAGAGATCACACAATACAGAGACCCATTATGTGACTACTTTGGTTGGGGAATACTGCAAAGTGTGAACTTGGCCATTGTGGTTTGGAAACCACACTTTATGGAATAGCATGCTGTTACAAATCCAGCCAATTATAGTTATCAAGAAATCTCAGCTTGCCACATTGAACCATAAGGGCACAGAAGGAAGTGAAAGCTTCACTGCATTCTATATGGACAGAGTTCGATAGAGTAGATAAGAATATCACATTAAATTACCATAATTATGTAGACTTTATAAATTATTCTATGTTATGCATTAACTTGTATTTCAGCCCATTCTCAATATTCCTTATCAAAGTTATTGGATCTATCATAAATCTTTCAGAGTTCTTCAAAACATGCTTTGTTTATATATCTGGCTATTAAAGAGTGTGATAAAGAAGTTAATATATCAGTAGCTTCACTATGGTACATGCTCCTCAAGAAAATCCAGTAGAATAAAAGTCAATAACTTTCACAAACATTTTTTAAAATGGCATTTATCAATACCTTTGTTGATGGTTGCTGTTTCTACTGTTGCCAATAACATACTGTTAATCTGTTGCATGGTTTTAATCCCCATGGGATTCAATTGGTGTTACTTCCGGTTTGGTGACTACGTTCTGCGTGCACATGTGCATTTTGTATGCGCATGCGTGCTTTGCATGCATGCACACCACACCCGCGCTGCACATGCATGTAAAAAACCACTCAGACAGCTGAAAAGCACTGCGCACAGGTGAGCAACATTTGGAAAGCCTCTTTTTTCCTGCTTTTTCAACCTCAGTTGTGCTGCACAAGGCAGTTGAGGTTGAAAAAGCAGGAAATAAAGGACAGGTAGGAGCCCAGGCAGGTGGGTGGGCCAAACAGCAATAAACACAGAACCAGTTCGGTGTCTGCTGCTCTTCAGAGCTACTGGCTCTACAGAACCAGTAGCATCCCACCCCTGCTTTAACCATTAGGCTGCCCCAGTATTTTGACCAATATAGTGAGGTCTTAAGTCAATTTATGGACAGGATATCTATCTTTTTGTCTACTATAATGATAGTCATAGTTCTGGGACATGTAGCCAAACTTGAGAACTTACACAATATATACAATAGTGCATTATATACAATGTTGATACTTCATAATGTCATCAGCATAATTACTGTGTTACACACTTGATCTTGAAATCTACAACTCTGATCAGAATTGATGCTGGCTCACAACTGAAAGGAAAGGAAATTATCAGCATTCCCAATAGCATCTTTGATAGAAAAATCAACCATTCAGACTGGAGACACATTGTCATGCCCCTGTCAGAATCTGATTCTGAGGGGGATGCTGAGCAGCTGACAGGGAGTGGGAGTGTGGCTCCAGTGCCTATGGAAGAAATTGGGGAAGGGCAAAGTCCAGCTGGGCAGAGCAGGGTAGAGATAGAGCGAGGCAGAGGGAATTCAAAAGAAGATCCAGGCTCCCTCTTCATCCTAAGGCACGCAGGGAGGAACAGAGAAGGGAGCAACGTGAGTTGTGTGGCTAACAGGGGAGGAAAGAGCCCTGATTCTCTTCATTAGTTGCAGCTGGGAACACAGGGAGTTTGAGCACAGCAACTTGTGGGAAGCAAATTGTGCGTTATCTTTTATGGTCGAGGCTTTTCTGGGTTCCTGGTGTCTTCCCAACTATGGCAGAAGATACTTCCCCCAGGTTCAAATGTACAGTCTTTGCCCATTCCTGGTTTCACAATCTATACAACTACGTATCCAGCTATGCGATTCCCCTGTTATTATTGCAGCATAACATCTGTTTTCTAGTCCTGTATTTCTCTGGGTAAGTACCTGGATTTCTCTTTTCCATTAACACCACCCAAAATCTCATCTCTTGGAAACCCCCCTTCTCATGGCTTCTTCTTCTGTGTTCCTGTTATGACTATCTGGGTAATTTTGTATTACAATAGATGTTTAAGCAATTCTGTTCAGGTCAGGATAACCCAGAATCTTTTCACATATATTCATTGCCAAAAATATTAGTCCCTTGTCCCAGCCAAAAAGCTGACATTTCTACAGAACATAACAAACCTATTTTGATAGTTATATAACAGTCCAGTAAAATTCCAGTAATCATTGCATGGTTCAGACATCGGATAAATATGGTGTTACTTAGTTTCCTCATTTTCACAAGTGTAACTCTTAATATGTAATTCTTACATATTACAGCAGCGATGACAAAGTTAATGTTAAATTTACATTCAAATTTGACAGTTTAAGCCCGTCACACTGCACCAACGGAGGGAAAGAGGATGAAAAACGGACAAAAAAGCTTGCCATCCGTTCGAAAACGGGATGTATGCACTGCATCCGTTTTGCTTCCTCTCTATCCGTCCAGCATCTGTTCATTGAAGTTTCATCCGCTCAAAAAGATTTGGGCTGCCCAAAACTTTTGCACGGAAAATGTATCCAATTCGTCTGTTCTGCATCCGCTACGCATCCCGCTATGCATCCGTTAAACATCCGCTATATCCACTAGGCATCTGTTTCCAATCCGCGCAACTCGCAGCCGCTCGGACGCAAGGGAGGAAGTGGAACGGACGCAGAACGGATGCAAGAACGGATGCAGAATGGAGTACCTAGCAGAAACAAAAGCATTTTAAATGGAAAAAACGTCGCAGAGGGGACCTATCTCAGATATTAAGGATGTCTAGAGGATGCCTAGAGGATGCCTAGAGGATGCCTAGAGGATGCAAAGGGACACCTCGGGAAAACCTATACTGCCTATAAAAAGGAGCAGCAACTTGTCTGCATCTCACTTTCAGACCAGACAGCCCCAGCTGTGCCAAACCTCTGCTGCCTTCATCTGACTCTTCCACAGCATCCCGTCATGTCCACCGTGCACTGCGACAAAAATCCTTTCAGCAGCCAACATCCTTCGCAACAACTGGCGAAACCATCTACAGTCTCTGTGAACAGTACTATGGGAAGAAAAGGAGGCACCCAAAAAAAGTCTGGATCCAAAGATTGTTCACCAGAAACAACACAGTAGTACTTTACGACAAGCTGATGGCGAGCTCAGGAGCAAGGACACTCGGGCGTTCAGAACTTTAATGAGAATGCCTCCAGCCATGTTTGATGAACTGTGTGCAGCGCCTGACACCCAGGTTGACCAAGGCCAAACCAACTTTCCCTTCCAGCCATGGAACCTGGGCTCAAGGTGACACTCACTTTGCACCACCAGGGACTCCTACAGGACCATGCAGCACGGCTGGAGGGTGCCACCCTGCACCATCAGCTTTGTTAGTCAGAGACGTGGTGCAGGCCATCATCGAAGAATACAAGGAGGAGCTCCTCGCAGTGCCCCTCCACTGAAGAAGGATGAAGAAAAGTTGCAGAGCAGTGGTATCAGAGGTGGAACTTCCCACACACCGTTGGAGCCATCGATGGCAAAGCACGTGGACTGCAAAGAACCAGCCAACTTAGGGTCCACTTATCACAACCACAAGGGCTTTTCAGCATCATCCTCTTCGCCATGGTCGATGCTGATTACAAGTTTATGTACATCGATGTTTCAGGCAACGGCTCATCTTCAGATGCCCAGGTATAAACGCCAGTCACCTCAAGGAGGGGCTGGAAAGCAACCTCATGGTGGGCTTCCCAGATCCAGACCCGCTGCCCAACGACACACAAGATTGTGCCCTACTTCATCGTGGGGGATGACGCCTTCTCCCTCACCAACCTACCTAATGAAGCCCTACACCTCCAAATACCTTCACCCGTGAAGAGAGGATCTTCAACTGCAGGCTGTGCCAGGGCAAGCCGGGTGGTGGAGAACGCCTTTGGCATCCTGGCCAACAGGTTTCCAGGTATTCTCACCAACATCCAGCATCGCCCAGAGACCATGAGGAGGATCGTGGAAACTTGCTGGATCCATGCACAATCTCATGCGCACGCGCTACCACAGTGTTGCAGGACAGGCTCGTGGACCTCCAGCAAGGCAATGGGGACATGGAGCCTGGGGAATGGAGGCAAGGGCGAACCCTGATCAACACTGAGGATGTTGCAAGGCCCAACAGAGCCTCACGTGAGGCGAAGAAGCAGCGAAACCGTCCTGAAACACTGGTGCAACTCCCCAGCTGGAGCGGTGGAGTGGCAAGACAGGTGGTAACATGCTTAATGGACGCTTCTTTCATACTGTGTCATCACACGGATGAGATTGGGCCATGTATGTTTGGTTGGCCTAACAATGATCAGGGCGTTTAATAAAGAGTTGTGTTTTTGTTGACATGTGTGGGATGATGATTACATTATTATGATAATAAAGGGCCATAGGTGTGGCACCAGGGAGGGTGGACCATACAGTCCCACTATGCTTGCACTGGAGGCTTATCTATCCACAGCTATTACCCATCCCGCAGGTATACCTGCCCATCCCACGATATCTTAACCCATCCCACAGGTATCCCTGCCCATCCACAGCTATCTTAACCCATCCCACAAGCATGCCAAAAAATAAACCATTTCTATATAGTTTCCACCCAGACTTTATAGAAAAAAATAATGAAGCATGTGTGTTGTGAAACAAAGATAAACTTTATTACTGAACAAACAGTAAAAGCAAAATGGCCAAAGTCAAGTGTCCAAATAAAGTCCACAAAATATCCATGAAGCCAATCACTGGCACTCAGACTTGGTCACTCGAGGTGTGTGCCCAGTCTAATGTGTTAGGTGTGGGTGCTGTGGAGGTGGGTGCTGCTTGCAGTGCTGGTCTGAGGTCTTTGGCTGGAGTGCCTGGCCCCGAGAGGACACAGGGGATGATGTGTTGAGGAAGGTGTCAGAAAATCTGGCTCAGCCCCGCAATGCTGAGAGGTCCTTCCTCCATTCCATGGGGTGTCAGCCCCAGTACTGATGACAGGTGTACTGAGGCCGGGCTTGGCTGTGGGATGGAGGAAGGTGCAGTGGTAGTGGGGCTGTCTGCTCTGCAGCGGGGTGAGGACTGGTGTGGGTGGCATCATTGATGTGGCTGGCAATCGCTGTTGTCGGTGGCATCATTGGTACCGGTGGAAAACGTTGCCCGAAGACTCTGTGCCGCGGCAATTGGAAGGGCTGCTGTCCTGTGCTGCTGGACCTCCGGTGACAGCGTAGCCCTGGTAGTTGAGGGGCTGTGGGAAGCCTTGGTATGGGAGGGACATCACCTGGGGTGGAGGAGCAGACCTGGACTGGGTGGAAGCAGGTTCCTTCTGGGCCTGGAGGGTTGTTAAGCAGCGTGATGATCTCTCCTTCACCACCTGGTTACTGCGGATCCGGCATCTCCTTGAGGGTCTGGTTGACGAAATTGAGAAGGGCTTGCAAGTTGGAGGAGGAGGATTCTATGGGGATCAGCTGAGAGAGCAGACCTATGCTGGTGCAGATGCTGTCCTGATCTCCACCAGGACCTTGTGGCTCTGCCCCTCATGCGGTCTGGCTCTCTGCCTTAACTGTGGAGGCGGAGGTGTGAGTGGATGTGTGGCTTGCGTAGCAGTGGGCTCGATGTCTCCTTTCTCCCACCGCACCAGGTAGTCCTCCTCGCTCTCCACCACACCGTTCCACATCTGCCTGGGCGTTCTCCACCGTGTCATGCTCCACAGAGCCTGCATGGAGACAGGGACTGACTCTTGGCTGCCAGAGACTGGGTAGCAGCAGGCTGCCGAGAGAGAAGGGTAGAGAGATGGGCTCCTGGTGCTCCTCAAGTGGCGACCTCACCCTCCAGGAAGCTGCACTTGTCCAATGACGTAGTTCTCTCTGTCTGTCAGCTTAACCGCAGCCTGGCCAAATTTTTTGAGGTGCAGCTTCCCCGTACAGCAGGTGTGCATGTGCTTCCACATCCGAGGAGCACATCCGATGTGTAGGCCCAGACTCTCCGCCCTCTCTCTCCAAGCAGCCTGCTTCCACTTGGTGTCCCTGTACAGCCGGTGTCCCTTCCGCCACAGATAGTCGTTCTCTCTCAGCCACTCCAGCATCTCATCCTCATGTTCCTCCTCAAATATAGTATTGCTCCTCTCCCGTTGTTGCATACACCTCTTCCTCCCCTTTGCCAGGACCAGATGGACCCTCATCAGATGGGCTCCAGGTGGTAAGGGGCTGCTCCTCCACACCAACAGCAGCAGCAGCAGCAAGCAGCATCAACGTCAGCATCATTACCAGCAGGATCATCATCATCATGAACATCCTCAGGATAATCACCAGCAGGATCATAAACAGCAGCACCACCAGCAGCAATACCAGCACCAGCAGCAGCATAGTAAGCACAACAGCAGGGTCAGCAACACCAGGAGCACGAGCAGAACGAGCAGGAACCAGCAGGACCAGAGCAGCTTCAGCAGAGTACGCAGCAGAAGCACCACTTCCGGGAGCAGCTACAGCAGAAGCTCGCAGCAGTAGACGAGCGAGCCCAAGCAGCGGAAGCCACAGCAGAAGCAGAGCCAGGGACATGGGGGCGGGAGGGTGGCCCTGTCCCTCTTGCCAGGGATGGCGGCGGTTTGCTGAGGCTTCCGCTTCCTCCCCATGGTTGTGGGGTTGCTGGCTGGCAGGAAGCCTGGCAGGAAGGCTGGAGGCACCAAGGCTGGCAAGGAAGCCTGGCAGGAAGCCTTGCAGGAAGCCTTGCAGAAAGGCTGGCAGGAAGGCTGGCAGGCACCAAGGCTGGCAGGCGACCAAGGCTGGCAGGAAGCCTGGCAGGAAGGCTGGCAGGAAGGCTGGCAGGCAGCAAAGGCTGGCAGGAAGCCTGGCAGGAAAGCCTGGCAGGAAGGCTGGCAGGCACCAAGCCTGGCAGGAAGGCTGGCAGGAAGGCTGCAGGAAGGGTGGGAGGAAGCTTGCAGGAAGGCTGGCAGGCACCAAGGCTGGCAGGAAGCTTGCAGGAAGGCTGGCAGGCACCAAGGCTGGCAAGGAAGGCTGGCAGGAAGCCTGGCAGGAAGCCTGTTAGGAAGCCTTGCAGGAAGGCTGGCAGGCACCAAGGCTGGGCAGGAAGCCTGGCAGGAAGGCTGGCAGGAAGGCTGGCAGGAAGCTTGCAAGGAAGGCTGGCAGGCACCAAGGCTGGCACTAAGGCTGGCAGGAAGCCTTGCAGGAAGGCTGGCAGGCACTAAGGCTGGCAGGAAGGCTGGCAGGAAGGCTGGCAGGCACCAAGGCTGGCAGGAAGGCTGCAGGAAGCCTGTTAGGAAGCCTGGCAGGAAGGCTGGTAGAAAGCCTGGCAAGGAAGCCTGGCAGGAAGGCTAGCAGGCACCAAGGCTGGCAGGAAGGCTGGCACCAAAGGCTGGCAGGAAGCCTGGCAGGAAGCCTGTTCGGAAGCCTGGCAGGAAGGCTGGCAGGAAGGCAGGCACCAAGGCAAGCTGGCAGCAAGGCTGGAAGGGAGGCTGCCCAGGAGGCTGGAAGGGAGGCTGCCCAGGAGGCTCGAAGGGAGGCTGGAAGGCAGGCTGGCAGGAAGGCTGGCAGGGAGGCTGGAAGGCAGGGTGCAAGCAAGGCTGGAAGGGAGCCTGGAAGGCAGGGTGCAAGCAAGGCTGGCAGGGAGGCTGGAAGGCCAGGCTGTCAGCAAGGCTGGAAGGGAGGCTGCCCAGGAGGCTGGCAGGGAGGCTGGAAGGCAGGCTGCCAGGAGGCTGGAAGGGAGGCTGCCCAGGAGGCTGGGAGGCAGGCTGGGAGGCAGGCTGGGAGGCAGGCTGGCAGCAAGGCTGGAAGGCAGACATGCAGGCAAGAAGTCGACGTATCAAGCAGCAGGTCTTTTCTCCAAAAGCTGGCCACCTGCGACCTGCTTCCCTTTATATCCAGGGGCCTTGCGCAATGCATCCCCCTCGCATGCGCAATTAACGCGAGATATCCGTTCTGCTTCCGCTGTGCATCCTCTAAGCTTCCGCTGTGTATCCTCTTCATCCGCTGTGCATCCGTTCTGCATCCGTTTGTTCCGTTGCGCATCCGCTTCGCTGAGACCCCCCAGGAAGCCCTGGGGTTGCGCCATCCACTCCCATCCGTTGGGCTTCCATTCCGCATCCGCGTTGCATCCCGCCTGCGTCCGCCCCCTATCGCACATTCCTTTCCGTGTTATCCGCTCCAATTATGCAAATTTTTGCCCCTTCTGAAGAAGCGGATAACAACGGATGGAACATTTTGCTCATCCGTTGTGTCCTTCTTGCATCCGTTGTGCAGTGTGACAGGGCCTTTACATTTCTCCTGATAAATACATGGTATCCCTGTCTGAGCAGGCTACCCACAACTTTGATAATGTCATCTACTGCAGCCCCTCAAAATTGATACAATAGACAGCAACAGGGCCAATGAAAGTGACAACAGTAGGTGAAGTCTGTTTGTATAAGTTGGAGGTAATTGTGTTGATGAGGGGAGAATTTCATTTACATACAATTTTGTGTCCCTTACTAGTGGATATGTGCCATTCAGGATAACAAACAGCACTTAAATGTAAGACAATTTAACATATTTTTAAAATAAAAAGGCAATCACTTACAAAAAGATAATCAAATAAAAGTGGTTATTATTACTGTTATTATTCAATAGTGGACCCAAAATGATGATCCAATTATCTTAATATATGGTTCCTATTCTTATTTTTAGGATGCCAGATGAATAATTGATATGGCTTAAGTATATCCCTTAAAACCTCATTGTTTTATATATTCCATGTACAATATTTGGGGGTGGAGGAGAAGGAAGAAAAAGTGGAATTGCTAACTGTGAATAAACAAATGCTTGTGCTGCTTACCATATCCCTAATGAACCTCTTTAAATCATACAGGGCTGTCACCTAGATCTATTGGCTACGTTAGAAGACTGCCGAGCACAGGAAATACACAGACAGTGATTTTAAAGGAAGCCTGGAGCTTATTGAGGACTAATCTAACCAACTGTAAAACAGATGGTGAATTATGAAACATATGCTAATCTTTTGGCAGCAGATGTAAATAACTATAGATGTATATAGAACTACCTGCATTTGTAAACACACAGAATACACATTTATGTGGGTCTATTATATCATATCTGTTATATTGTATCTATTCAGCTGGTCCAGAAAGTGATGGCATAGATGGTATTGCGTGTGCCTAGGGGGACACCTTGGGTTTCCAAGCAGCACTGATTATCAGTTTGCTTCTGAAATATGAGTAGATGTCAGGCCCAGCCCAAGAATGATATAGAACGATATAGAAAATCCAGCCAAAGTTAAATTTTCTGATTTGATCATACCATAAAGACAGAATCTTGCCAGACTAAACCTATACTACCCTGCCCACTGCCAGGAATTCGATCCTGACAGGGCTCAGAGTTGACTCATCCTTCCATCCTTCCAAGATCAGTAAAATGAGGACCCAGATTATTGTGGGCAATATGCTGACATCTGTAAACCATGGAACAGTATTGAAGTCTAAGTGTGATTGCTATTTTGGATGTATGGACAGTATGTATATTTATAAAATATCCTCTGTTTACCACATCTGATAAATTTATATTTCAGGAAGCTGGATATTCACTCTGTTTTAGACATTTAGCAGGATATCAAAATAGTAGCAATCCTGTCAGTAGTAAAAGTAAAGCAACTAACCCAAAGGCAGCACAGTTTGGTAGAAAATTGTTAAAATGCAACGAATTGTTGATCTGTTAAGATAAAAAGGAAATATCTCACTGCTTATCTATAGCATATCCATATATCTATATCTGCCTATGCATATACAGTTTCTGTGTGTGTGTGTGTGTGTGTGTGTGTCTGTCTGTCTGTCTGTCTGTCTGTCTGTCTTTCTGTCTGTGTCTGTGTGTGTGTGAACTTGATGGGAAGAAATGGTGGTGTCCTTATTAATATGTAATTTCCAACATATAACTGAACTCATCTCATGTTCTGATGTGCACTTTTCAGTGTAGCAGGGAGATTCCCTTGCCACAATGTCACACTTACATCAGCTGCTTTAATATAATGAGTTTGAATAACAAATCTCTGGGACTGCATGGATTTTTTTTAATCTAAAGATTCTGCACTAACTGGATTAACCTCCACTTAATATCGATATCTCTGGGGACATTTGTTTAACTTCTTCCTAGTATCACGAATTAAGGGGTATTTATTTCTTTAATTTTTTTCCAACATTATGCTTGAAGGACAAACTATATATATTTCCTTAGCCTAGGTTCCCTCAGATATGTTTGACCTTATCTCACATAATTTCAATTAACATTGTTAAGACCATGGCGACTTGAGGGATTATAGGCAAGGAAATCCAGTATATCTGGGAAACATCCAGGTTTGGGAAAATATTCCAACTGGTATTACAAAAACTGTTATCTTTTTCTTCTCTCTACTTTATTATTAACCTATTTTGTTGTCTATTAAACCCTTGATCATGAATTCCTCAAAGAAAGAATTTATCTCATAAACATTCCTGCTTGTGTACATTTGGTCCAATTTCTCTCCTTTGATCAGTATGAATTTATGGATCATATGTTCTGATAATTTATAATCATGAACAAAAATTCCATGGTTGCTTGGGCTATTTGATATACAATGAGCATTTTGTTGTTAACAAGCTTTCTGTGAATCTAAAATTTCCGAAAACAATTCTGTGTAGCTGCTGTGCTATTTATAACTTGCAGAATATCAAAACATTACCAAAAGAGTGATAAGATTATTTCCTATTACAAGGCTTGTAATGAAACAAATCAAGTGTAATGATTTTTACTGCCCTGTGGTGGTTGCTGTTATTGATTGTTTGGGTATGCAGGCACATACCAAGGATTTGAGACAAAATGAACAGTGATTTCCAAAAGTAAAAAAATTCAACTCCTAAGCAGTAAAAAATTGGCTCAACTCCACTGAAGCATTTGCAGAAAGATTATTAACTTTATTATTTTTGCACTACTAATCCAAAATCCTTGTCAACCAAGTAGTTTAATTTCCCAAAACATAGCTGTAGATATAAACCTCTAGAAAACTATAAATGCATAGATTTCCAAAGTGCATATTAAACACAAGGCAATATTGAGTAATTTGGGGAGGGGTTGTTTATTTTTTTAATTATGCTCTTTTTAATTTTCATTCCTTGTTGTTCCTTTTTAATGATACAATTAAAAACTTTTTAATCAAAATATGAGCCAAACAAAATTTTTACCCATCTGCATCAACTGAATTTTCAATCAGGAGAGGAACTTTCACAATTTGCCATGTTATAGCAATAAGATGTTGTTGAGGATGCACCTGTCAGGAAAAAATAAATAAAAACAAAAACTAGTGGCTCAACCAATTGAGTATAAAAACATATGTTGAAGACATAGTTCAAAGATATCCACCAAAAAACTAACCTTGTGCTTAGATGGGAAAATCTCTTTGTTTCAATTTCTTATACATTCAGTTATGGAGGGGGGGGAATTCCACCACAAGTTCTTTGGGGCTTGTTTCTTTCATTCCTCTTTCAAGGTATTCTGTAAAATGTTTACAACAATCTAGTATTAGTGATAATGCAAATAAAAACACTTCATGGGAAGTGTTGAGGGAATTCCCCATTAGGAGAATGAGTGCATACAGGGAGACTTAGTGAGAGTAGTGAAGAATAATGCACACACACAGCACACAGATACACTGGACAGTAAATGTAGGTTTTTACTTCCCATAAACATTTAAGCAAAGTTCAAACAAGCAATCCAAGGTCATTCACAGGTAAGGCAGTCAGTGTTCAGTTCAGANAGTAAATGTAGGTTTTTACTTCCCATAAACATTTAAGCAAAGTTCAAACAAGCAGTCCAAAGTCATTCACAGGTAAGGCAGTCACTGTTCAGTTCAGGGATAATCCAAATATCAAAGTCCAGTATCAAAAACAGTTCAGTAACAGACTTCCATCAAATCCAGGAATAACAGTCAATTAGGAGGAACGGCAACTCTCTCCAACAGAAGTAACAGAGAGACTGAGATATGATTTGATAAATAAAATGTTTGAAGAACTCTCGATTGAAATAATTAAAGAAAAAGCAAGTCACAAAATGCAAAAAGAAAAAAAAGTCAACATGACTCTCTACTGATTCCTCTGAGCTCTTTTGCCATAATGCATTTCCATAATGCATCCTGCCATTGGATCCTCTCCTTTAATCAACTTTTTGAAATTTGAAATACATATTTGACTGTCTTCAATTTTAATTGCCCTTTAATTCAAGAACTTTGGCATTATAAAGTCATGTTTTTCCATGTTCCTGCTTCTTCCACTTCCTCAACTATGTCATATTCTGGTGTCTTCATCTATCCCCTGAAAGAAGAAACTGTCAGCAGAATAAGTCAGATTTCTTGTAAGGTTCACAATTGGCAGAATTTGTCTCCCAACAGATGTTGGAGTAATTAAAATCTCCCATCACTATGATATCATTCCTCTTTGAATGATCTGTAATTTGCTTTCAAATAATCATCTACATCTTTGTTTGGAAGGAAATAGTGGACAACAGCACCAGCAATATTGCTCTTCTTGTTCTTCCACTTGTTTTAACACACATGCTGTTTGGCATTTCCATGTTCCTTAATTTTGATTTCTGAGCAAGACTAGATATATTTTTATACTGTGCAACTCATCCTCCAGTTCAATCAGTTTTGTTATTTTTCAACAAATGTTTTCCTCCTTTCTGGCAAATGAGCCATCCCACTGATTCCCCACTGACATGTTTGCCTTATTGTATTGAGAGTTCAAACTTTATCTTTTTTGTTTCCCATAATCTGAGCATTGCTGTCAGACAATGTAAGCCATACACCAGTGTTGTTTCAGATTTTTCTTGGAATAGTTTAAGCAGCACATTTCGGCAATTGACCTAGTTTCTACTGTACAAAGACATTTATCTGAGCTCCTGACTATAAAGTGTGCATCTGTCCCCAACTCCAGGATTAAGTTTAAAATTTTCTTAACCAATCTCAAAGTAAGGATCAATCAGAAGGACTTTTCCTTAATTGGTAGGCAATCTCCATTTTCTCTTTTCTTCTCCCTTGGAATAATCTCTCCTCTGTGACTGGCTGAAAGTTAGGTTAGAAAAGAAGCCCCCAATCCATAGAAATCAACATACAACAGAGTAGGGACTGGTAAAAGCTAGATAAAGCCATTTATTTCATGTATTATATTTTGAACTGTGGAACTTTTAATATATTGGGGAAGAAAGTTGGAGAGAACCCTGGTGAAGGATTTGGTGCTGAATTCAAGGTCTCGAGAAGTCATTGTTCTTTGCTCACTCTTCTTTCTTTTTTTGTGCCTTTTAAATTTCTTCCTGCTTTTTTAAAAACTTGATGTATATCATAAAAGGATGAATTCTTTATGAATAAAGTCAGGTCATTTAACACACTTTTTTCTTCTAGCCATTACTTCTGTTATCAGATGACAGAACAGATTTGGAAGAGACTTTGGAAGTTTTCTAGTCTAATCCCCTCTTCAGGCAGGAAATCCTATTGTCAGTGTTCCAGCAACCCTCCTTTCCAGCCAGTAACTTCGAGACAAACATCTTCTCAAAGATTGCTTTATTAAGATAATAACTGGCACATCTGTGGAATCCCAAATTTGAAAGTTTTCAGGCTTCCTGCTTGTGGCAGCGAGGGAGATCAAATCTCAATATGGCTTTCAAAGCTGACACCTCTACCAATACCATTTCAGACAAATGGTTGGTTGTCCCATCTCTTCTTTAAAACTTCCAGTGTTGGAGAATACACAACTTCTGGAGGTAAGTCATTCCACTGATTAATTGTTCTGTCAGGATGTCACAAAAAAGAATTGCATGATCCCAGAACACTGCAATCAACATAAATTTTAACCAGTCGTCAAGCATTTAAATTTTGATCACATAACCATGGGGATGGTCCAATGGTCATAAGTGTGAAAAATGGTATAAGTTACTTTTTTCAGTGCTGTTGTAACTTCAAACAGTCACTAAATTAACTGTTGTAAGTTGAGGACTACTTGTACTTTCTTTCATTAAGATTTTTGTTGGAATGAAGGCTTAAGGTAAACATCTATGGAAGTGTAGTTTTGTTTTTGTTTTCAAAACTAATCATATCTGAGAAAGTAACCATGTATCAGTAGTAATCTCAGCATCCTCTAACAATTCGCTCAAAAAAAAACCTATCAGGAACATACCAAAATTCTCAAGCGCACATCAAGAAGTCTTTTCGCAAAGAAAGACAACTTGGGAAGATTTAAGGAAATTTCTGTGTTACGATGAATCTGTGTGTGGTTTTTATAGCTCCAATTCTTTAAGAATATATAATAGCTGGTTAATTACACAATAATGCTCAGCTACTGCATGAAAATTTATCCTCGCTGGATATACTTCCTTTGATGTAAAGGCAATTACTCCCTAATCTTTTGTCAAGTTGTTTAGTTTTTATTTTAGTTTGTAAATTGTCTCTTGGCTTCAGATAAATGATTACATAATTTGTTTTCATATGCTCCATGACCAACAAGTTTGTTCTCCAAACTTACAGAATAATAATAGCATGTGTCATCTATTTTAGTCTTCTACAACTTGCCTTGAAGCACATAGTTCATTTTCCTGACAGTTTTCAAAATTTACTAGTCTAGCCAATGACTGATATGATACCCATTTAAAACACTGCCTTAAAGAAGGCAATATATACTTCTAAAACTTGTTCAACAGAGTAAAAAGTCCCATTTCAACAATGGATGATTTGGTAATGCTTACATCTGTGTGCATGGGTAGGGTTGTTAATGCTATACCTAATATATAATCACTAGTCTATGCATGGTGCATATTTGTCATGTATCATAAACCAGTCCTTGACCTGATATAGCCTGGTTTTTCTTATTCTCTAATTTAGAAGTAAAATATAGACTAAGAATTATGATCCTGATTCTTTCACGCTGTCTGACATCTATAAATGGTAGATCTAAAAAGGAAATGTCACAGCAACTTAACTCATTCACCATAATTCAGCACATACTTCATCTCTGTTCAACTGCCACACATGGTTTCTCTTTACTTGCTAGGAGAAAAATGTAACATCATTTTACTATGTGTAATGTGTAGGGATGACACAATAACAGTCTCAATGTTTGAGCAGCTTCCACAAAGGAGGGTCAATCTATTTTCCAAAGCACCTGAAGGCAAGACAAGAAAAAATGAGTGGAAACTAATCAAGGAGAGAAGCAACCTAGAATTAAGGAGAAATTTCCTAATGGTGGTAACAATTAACCAGTGGAACGACTTGTCTTCAGAAGTTGTGGCTACTCTATCACTGGAAGCTTTTAAGAAAAGACTGGTCAGCCACTTGTCTGGAATGGCATAGGATCTCCTGCTTGCATTAGGGTTTCGACTAGAAGGCCTCCAAGGTCCCTTCAAACTCTGTAATTCAATTATTCTGATATTGTACCCAATGTTCTTCACTGGGCCATATTCTACAAAATACTGTCCCAAGGAATCAAATGTCTGATCTGAAATAAAAATTCCAATGAAAAATTTCAACATTGAGAATTTGGAGAATGTTCTGCAGAACTTTCAGAAAAAGGTAATTGTCATTTCAGCAGGGTGTACTTTTTGTTCCAAGATATTCCCAAGCAGAGTTAACCAAGCAGAATTTCATCATTAAGCAAAGTGAATTAAAGAGATAATTATCAGCCTGAAGCCTTCAGAAGATCAGCAATTGTCTTCTGTTTAACTTCCTACCATCTCCATTGCCCCCTTTCAAAGAGTACTTGAGACAACTTTGGGTCTAATTCAAACTCCAAGAAGTTTAACATTTGAGAAATCATTCTTCCACCTTAAGTGCTACTCTGGTAGACTGGAGAGTCAGAAGATTTCCAAAGTAATTAATCTTGGCTCAGAGTCAGAGAAATTACAATCAGAAAAGTAAAGGGGGAGGAGAGGGGAGGGGAAGGGAGTGGAAGGAAGGAGAGAAGAGGAGAGGAGAGGAGAGGAGAGGAGAGGAGAGGAGAGGAGAGGAGAGGAGAGGAGAGGAGAGGAGATAAATTATTTTGCTATAGACATACTGAAAATTTGAAATCTAGAGCAAGGGAACACAAGGGGAATCACAGTATTAAACTACATAGCTTCCTACAAACAGAAGGATCTTGTCAGTATATCCACAATGTTTTCAAAGTCTACATACAGTGAAGTATAACATCGGTCTCTATTTCACTGATCATTTATGATCAATTTTTGATCACATAGCTAGGCATCTGTATGTCTCAAACATGTTTTTGCTTATTCATGGAAAGCCCAAACCAAAGGTGCACTTTTGTCATATTCTGTCTATAGAGGAAAACATAATAAATATTCTTTATTTGATTCAATTAGGGTCCATTAAAATAATGCCCATATGTAATGAAATATATTGGACATTTTGCCAAGCAGGTGCTACTAAAGATCTAATACTGAAATAAAGATCTGCTATTCTTTCTTTTATTCTATTGGAGAAGAAGAATTCCATCTCCCACAAAAGGCATAACTCAAGTACAGGATCAATTTGATTTCCAGAACAAATTGCAAACACTGTAAAATCAATGGTCACATTAACATTCATGAAAATATAGTTTGCAAAGCAGTGAAATATGTCACAGAGTAAAGCCATTAGACTGACAGCACCCTTGTTTTTCAAATTTGAACAGGAAGCATTATAAAATGTATTACATAGCAGTCTCCATACATAAGCTCCATCTAGAGGTTATGAAATAGAATGAAAGAAAAAAAACTTTTTTATTGGAAAGGAAAATATTGTAGCATAATTTATTATGCGGCAAAACAAAATGCTATCTGATCCTTTCAAACATGAAAAAAGGGAAAAGAAGTATGCTTGAATGTAATCTGGGCAGAGTTAACTTCTGCTCTTGCAAAATACTGAATGAACTCTTTTAAAGAGTTTGAATTTACCTTCAAATTCCCTTCTTAAAAACAAACTGTATCTCCTAGTCATTCATAAAACTATTTTATTTTTTATTTTTTTAGAACCTTAAGTCTCCAGTAGGTAGCTCAAAAGGAAAAGGAGCAGGAAGGTAGGAAAGCATGGTTTTGATTTATGACTATTTAAAATATGTTAGCCCAGGAGAGATTGTGATGGTAACAAGACAACAAAATTTCCTCTACCGGTTCTCCAGAACTAGTCAGAACCTGCTGAATACTACCTCTGTTTCAGATTGCAGGAGATTAAAAACCAAGACCAAACTAAGATAGACTAATCAGCATGATTGGATTAAATACATTGGCCCAGTTCTGGAGCCAATCTACGTAGACATAACAATTCTGCTAAAAGCAAAGAATTCATCCATTATATAAAAACATTCTTGCTATTCTTGTCGGGGGAAAATGCCACCTGTAAAACATCTTATAAAAATTTTCTTTATATGCTGTTGA
>BHFT01007014.1:0-15478 GCA_004320025.1 Laticauda laticaudata | reverse complement strand
TGAGTACACAACGGATGCATCGCGTTTTCCAATGGATGGCAAGCTTTTTTATCCATTTTACATCCTCTTTGCATCCGTTGGTGCAGTGTGACATGGGCTTAACTTGAATCACCTCATCCAAGCAGGTTCTTGAAACAAAAGTTGCTGCTTTCAGGCAGCAAAGAAAACTGAACCTTGGAAAGTCCTTGACATGGTGGAGTGATTGATAGTCTGCCCTTGTAGAAAATACCTAGTGCAAGAGTTCCATCTCTTCTTCACCTCTCAGCCAATCAACTTTCCTGGATTAAAAAGTAAACTCCACTTTCTCATCTCTCTTCTTTTCTGTGACCAGCCACAAACCTTCATTTTGCTCTATTTTCTTCATAACACTCCCTTTGAAGTTTACTTCATGCTTCAAGTTCATGAAACTTTCGTGTTAAAGCACTAAGGTTAAAGACCAAACCTGGATATAGATTCTTAGATAGAGTCTTAGTTTCTGGGCCACACTTCTTGACAGACAAGTATCCTCAATTCTCAAGCTATTAAAGATAAGATTACAACTCCAGGTATTAAATAGGACCAAAATACAGAAGTTTAAAATATGTGGTCACTGAATAGTCTACAAAATATAATCTTCAGAACTATGTTAGGGGTCTCCCCATACATATTTTGTTTATTTCAGACTTGAAACAGGAAAACTAATTCAACTAGTTCTTGACTTATGATCACAATTGAATCCAACATTTTCATTGCTAAGCAAGACAGTTGTTAAATGAGTTTTGCCCCATTTTATGACCGTTCTTGCCACAGTTGTTAAGTGAATCACTGTAATTAAATTATTAATGTGGTTGTTAAGTGAATCTGGTTCCTTGTTGACATTGCTTGTGAGGAGGTCAAAAAGTGTGATCACATGACTCGCCTGGGTACTGCAACCATCATAAATACATGCCAGTTGGCAAAGTATCTGAATTTTGATCATGTGATAATGGGGATGCTGCACCCATCCTAGGTGTGAAAAGTTACAGGTCACTTTTTTCGGTGCCATTGTAACTTTGAATGGTCACTAAATAAATGGTTGTAAGTCAAGGACTGCCTGTGCCCAAGTCTAAATATAGGTTACTTCAGCTATACTCTTTGAACAAGTGACTTCTACGTGTCCTGGTTAGCATAGATTTCAACCCTACTCCAGACCAACATTTCTTTCGTGTGAGCAACTACAAGTAAAGTTAGTATTTACACCAAAAACCTGAAATGTGGCCTGGCAGACTTTTTTTGCCTTTTTTGAAGGAGAGAAAGGGATCATACAGGTGATCTTTAACATATGACAGTTTGCTTAGTGACCATTCAAAGTTACACCAGACCCCCCCACAGGGGCATTTATGACCCAGTTTGAAGTTCTGATGGCTGCACCCCACCCCAATCACATGATTGAGCACTTAATCAGGAGATATTTCCTGACAGTGAGAGCAATTAATCATTGAAATGGCTTGCCTTCAGAAGTTGTGGGTGCTCCATCAGTAGTTTTTAAGAAGAGATTGGACAGTCATTTGTCCAGAATGGTATGGGTCTCCTGCTTGGCCAGGGGGCTGGTCTGGAAGGCCTCCAAGGTCTCCTTTGACTCTCTTACTCTGTTACTATGATAGAATTGCACAACAGCTGTCCAGATGAAGTCAAAGACACCGACACAAACGTGTGTGTGTGTGTGGCAAAATACACACACACACACACACACACACACACATACACATTCTTAACATTCAAATTTGCAGCAGTCTGTGTCATCATCCAGAAAGAAATAACACAAGATAGTCAGGAACACAGGAACCAGTGGTGGTATTCAGCAGATTCTTACCAGTTCTGGAGAACTGGTAGCGGAAATTTTGAGTAGTTTGGAGAACCGGCAAATACCATCTCTGACTGGAAATTTTACAGTATCCTTCCCCTGCTATGCTCACCAAGCCACGCCCACAGAACCGGTAGTAAAAAAAATTGAATCCCACTACTGACAGGAACATCATGAAGTAAATTAAGCAGTATGCAGAGCACACAGAAGAAAAAGGCAGGAAAAAAGGGAAACTCCCCCTTTATACTTACAGCAGCTAATTGCATCATGTATGAGTCAGCACTCTCCAATTAATTACAATTGGGTGTTCTGGCCTGTTGTAGTGTTCCAGCTACTAAATTCAATATCCTAACAGTTACACTTGGCAACTGTTTCACATTTACGGCCATTTGTAGTATCCCGCAGCCATGTGAATGTGTTTCACATTTTGGCTGAAGCATTGCAAATGTTGTAAAACTACAATTGCTTTAGTTAACAACTGCGTGCACTTAATGATCACTACAAAAAAGGTCATGAAATCACGAGAACCCAGTTTATGACCAACATGACTTATTATTATAATGAGCAGGCTCCATTACAGGCAGAAAAGGGGGAATAAGGCACCATACATTACCAAAATGATGGCTACAGAAAGTATATCTAAGGTTAATTTTTTAAATTGATGCCATCTGAAGTATTACACTCAGAAATTCTTTCTTGCATACATTTTTGTTTTTGCAATGTTAGCCAACTAGATCCCTCATATTTATCTATGTGAAGTGAAAACAATTTCAAAATAGTCTATATAAATGGAATATTATGAAAATGACTATGCTCCTTCCTTCCCTGATTCACCTCATTCCAAACTTATCTTAATAAATATGATAGTCATAGAATCTTGGAATGTAAAGGTTCAAAGGGAACTTGAAGCTTTTCCCCATTGTTAAATTTACTGTCACAGCCTCTTTGACAGATGAGTATCTAGCTTCTCTTAAATATTTATAGAAAAGAGAAACTAACATTTCCTAAGGCAATCTGTTCCAGTGTTGAAACTTTCTGCCCATTGGGATTTTTTAAATGTCCAAAATCTGCTTCCTGTAGGCTTAAAGAGACTGATTATTTGATTTTGGTTTGTTTATATATTATTAGATTGTGGTGTTTTGTATTATACTCCATTACTACTATATTTTAATTATGATATGTGTACATTTGAAAGAAGTCTTGTTTTATGAGGATTGATGGCTAAATAAATAAAGCTCTTTGCTTTTATTCTTGTGTTAGCTGAATGATTTACTTTGGTGCAAGTCCTGCCAATCCAATTGGGAGATAGTCAGAGTTTGCAACATTCCAAGTACCAGTTCAAAGCTGAGCAGTTTCAATTCACAATCTCAAATCAAAGCTTGCTACTACATTCTGCATGGTATGAGCAAGTTTAAATCCCTTGACTGGAAGAGAAGAGATGCCTGGCTAACTTGAGCTGGAACTACGAGGGCTATCCACAAAATAGATTACGTTTTGCAATAGAAAAAAATCAAGGTGTAGGAAATTTTTTTTATTATATACACTTGAAAGTGACACTTAAATACTATTTTTCAACATATTCACCGAACAAATTGAGGCACTTATCTTAGCGGTGAATAAGCTTTGTAATTCCATTGTCATAAAATTCAGCCGCCTGAGATTTGAGCCAGCCAGTCACGCCCGCCCGCAGTTCCGCGTCGTCATCAAAGCGCTGTGTTCCAAGCCAGGTCTTCATCCATGGAAACAAGTGGTAGTCGCTTGGTGCAAGATCGGGACTATAGGACGGATGAGGAAAAATCTCCCACTTGAAAGCATTCAGGACTTCTTGAGTGAGATTTGCTGTGTGTGGTCAGGCATTGTCATGCAAAAACAAAATTTTTGAGCTTAACTTTCCTCTACGCTTGTTCTGAATTGCTTTTCTTAGTTTTTGCCAATGTTTCACAATACCTCACAGAGTTTATTGTTGCACCATGTTCCAGAAATCGATAAGAAGCACACTTGCCTATCCCAAAAAACAGTCGCCATAATCTGCCTTGCAGAGAACATTTGCAAACATTTTCTTGGTTTTTGGGGGGAATTTTGTGTGCCCCCACTCCATAGACTGCAATTTGGTCTTGCTGTTCACAATGTTTGAGCCCAAGTCTCATCTCCAGTTATGATTCGATCAAAAAACGAATCTCCATTTTTGTCGTAAGAAGTACAGAAATGTCAATGATGTGGCCATACACTGACTCTTGTGGTTTTATGTCAGGTTTTTTGGCACCCATCTTGCACAAAATTTGTGGTAGCCTAGCTTTTGTGTAACAATTTCATGCAACAAACTGCGTGAAAATTTGTGGAAAACTAAGCAAAAGTTCCATTACTGTTGAAACGGCGGTTTTTCACGAATCTTGTCATCGACTTTCGCGACCATTTCATCAGTCACAATGCTCAGACGTCCACTCGCGCTGTTCATCATGAAATAAGTTTGTCCATTTTTACTTAAATGCACCATTGACGCACTCCACCTTCAGTGATGATGTTGTCCCCGTACACTTCACACAGTTGCCAAAAAATTTCAAACTGTTTATGGTTTTTTGCCAACAAAAACCTTATCACTGATCGCACCTCACAACTCTCGGGATTTTCAATTGCAGAACACATTTCAAACATTTGCTGTGAAATAACGGGCAACGATACGAACCTCCCACTAGCATGACTAGATACAGACTAAGCGGCGGACGCAACGATGGCTGCGCTAGCTCCACCCCTTCTTGCTACAGATGAAAACGTAATCTATTTTGTAGATAGCCCTTGTATATTTACTGTTTTTAAGAACATGGGGTAACAAGACTACAAATATTTCTTCTTAGTGGCAATGTCTTTCTCTGTACAAGAAATCTTTACGGCCACAGTTGGGATCAGAGTTTTCATTGCTAAGCATGAGTTTTGCCCCAATTTATGACATTTTTTTTTTGCCATGACTGTTAAACAAATCACTGCAGTTAAGTGAATAACACGGCTGTTAAATAAATCTGGCTTTACACATTGACTTTGCTTGTTGGAAGCCAGCTGGGAAGGTACCAAATGCCAATCACATGATTCTGAGATGTTTCAACCATTATAAATTCCTGCTGGTTGCCAAATTTCTGAATTTTGATCATGTGACTATTGGGTAGATTGCAATGGTCATCAGACTAAAGACTAGCTGTATGTCATTTTTTTTCAGTGTTGTTGAAACTTTGAATGGTCACTAAATTAATTGTAAGTCAAAGACAACTTGCATCTTGTCTGTCTCTCTCTGATACTGTCTGACATTTGTGCTAGCCTAATTATCTACTAACTGGCATGGAGTACCACTAGCATTACAGGGTTCTGACTGAAAAAGGTCAGGCTTAACCAGTATACCACACCAGCACACACTAAGTCAATCTGGAGGAAGTCATTCCTAGAATGGAATCAACTTGTTACTTAACCATGCCATTTCAGCATGGTCCCATCAAAATACAGACATGAAAACTATTATTCTTCAAGGAAGGCACTTCAGAAAAACAAGCAGAAAAGTAAGAATTTAGCTTTTGTAGACTTTGAAGTATTTTAAATCAGATATTTTCTGCACTGGTTCAGCATCACATCTTCATAGTTTTACTGCCAATAACCTGGAGACTAATTTTTCATGCTTTAAAAGAGGTATGGGGAAAATATTTCAAAACAATTCTGGCAACAACATTCTTGAAGTATTCAGCTAAAATGTAAAAGGGTTAATATTTTCCCAAAAGAACACAAGTTCTACTGTTTTCAATTCTTTTTGCTAGGAAAAAAAAGCAGCTATATTCATTTTGACCCATATGCTTTATACTCTTTCTATGGAGAATGCAAGAAGGCAATCAATTATATGAATTCCTAAGCAATTATAGTTGGTAGATGATGTTTTTGTCCAAAAGCATACCAAGTGGAGATAGTTATCACCAACACCAGCACAAGTATGCTAGATAATTTCTTGTGTCTGGCTATTTCCTTAGGGTGAAAGAATTACACAGAAAGCTGCCTCCTCTTGTGAAATTTGGATGGGGCACCACAGGAAGTCACCTTCCCTATTTTAAATAAATGTCTCCAGATTTTTCCTCTTATTAAAATTACTAGATCAAAGCGGTGTTGCAGTATGTTGTGCTAAGGGCAAAACTCCATACTGGAATCTTACAGCCTAAGCAGCAGACTATTCATCAGTTAGCCTACAGTGGGACTACTGCTACATTGGGGCTCCAAAATTCCAGACAGATGGTAGCAAAGTTTTCTTTGCTATTATCTAGGGATCATTTGGATCATCTGGATTTTTTGCAGCCTGGACCTCCTAATCCCTTGCTTGCAGGTCCATGGATCTACTAAAAAGTTAGAAATGTATTTGTAGAACATGCATGTATGTATGTCCTCTAAATCAGAATTCTGTCACTTTCTAATTCAAATTAGGAAAGAAACACATTCAATCAAATGATTGGCTTCTTGACTTAGCCATGGAAGCCAGCTGGGTAACCTTGAGCCAATCATTCTCTCCCAACTCTTTTCACCTGATAGGATTGTCATTGTGGGGAAAATTGGAGGAGAAAAGAGTATTAGATACTGTATGTTCACCACTTAGAGTTGTTTATAAAAAGATAATAATAAATATGGGAAATAAAATAAAATAATTTGACTTAGTTCCTAGCTGAAGGTTTTAACCATGGGCAACTATGAAATCTCACTCTTCCTCTTACACATATACTGCATATGGGATTAGAATTATCTTACAATTTTGCAACTACATGTTTTCTTGCACTGAAATCCAATTTTCTTCAGTAGTGATTATTCTCAGGTAAGACTAAATAATAATTCTTTCTGCAAATGGCAAACAAAGTCTGCCATGCAAGTTTCTTCGACATTTTGATTTGGTTGATCAAAAAAAAGGTGGGATTTCTGGTGGGTTTGAGAGGAAATTATTAAGAACACAATCCCACCAAGGTAATCAGTTTTTAAACCATACTGATTTTTAGGACAGACTTCACTGGAACTTAAAAACATCGACAACGATAATTGTAAAACCAATCTAAATGATACCAGCTATACTTACAATATGACAATTGATAAGATTCCTATCCAACAATTTAATTCTAAAGAAGGAATTTGTCTAACATGTGTTTGTCTGCCCCCCCCCCCNAATTCTAAAGAAGGAATTTGTCTAACATGTGTTTGTCTCCCCCCCCCCCCACTTTTTTTTTAAAGGATTAATGTTCACCCTTCCTTCTTTTATCCTGCAGAAGCAACAAGTAGATGGAAAATTTAATGCGCTACATGCACATTCATTCTTTCCATGGTTCAAAAGGACAGGAATCTTTGAACAAGAATAAGCTTCAGCTGGTCAAGTTTTTTATTGTACAAGACATCGCACGCTGCCCTTTTGTATTAAACTGCCTAATTTTATCTGACTTCAATATTTTACCCATTTATTCTGTCACATAAGGAAGACTACAGGTACTTAAAAGATAATTTGGTAGTGAGCACATAAAGACTGTACTTCAGACAAATACTAAGCAAGACACAAGGGATTTTGATGGATTGTTTCACCAAATTTATACCCTCGTTTTCTCTCAGCAGTTGCATTCAAAGCAAGGGTTGTAAAAGAAACCCTTCATTATGTCTCTTCAAATGAAACTTGCCAAAGCAGACTCTCCTTGGGAAGAGAAACTGCTGTACTTTTACTGTAATTAAAATCTCTGACATTACAAATTTAGCAGTGTTGCATATACCTCCAACAACTGTACATTTTCTCTACTATAATGTGCTTTCGATGACTTGGTACCAGAAGACCATTTTGAATCTACAATTAATGCACAGTGTAGCAGTCCTCGTTCTGACTAGAATAACCTGACATTCCCATACAACAGTGGTACTGAACGTGCTGCATTGGTTGCATCAAGTTGTGTGTGTGTGTGTGTATCTCTTTTGGGATACTGGTTATAACCTTCAAAGTCCTGTAAAGCTTGGGCCTGAGTATCCATGATTCTTTGTTCATCAGCCTGAACAATTATAATATAGTCTACATCAGGGGTGTGAAACTTACATTGTCACAGCGTCATCATGTGACATATCAGAAATTTTCCCCACTTTGTTAATCTGGGAGGGGGCAGTGCCAGCACTTGACATCCCTGGTCCACATAATGTTGCCCTTGAAGTCCATATGGAAGTTACAGTTGAGAATACAGCATGCAAGTAATTATAGATAGTCCTTGACTTACAACCTTTCATTTAGTGATAGTTCAAAGTTACAACGGCACGAAGACAAGGGACTTTTGACCATTTTTCACACTAACGACTATTGCAGCATCCTCGTGGTCACATGATCAGAATTTGGAATGCTTGGCAAAATGGCTCCTATTTATGGCGGTTGCAGTTTTCCCCCGGTTGATGCCCTTTTGCAATCTTTTGTTAAGCAAAGTCAGTGGGGAAGCCGGATTCACTTAAACTTACCAAATGCAGTGATTCACAACCGGGACAAGAAAGGTTGTAAAATGGGCCAACACTCCTTGTCTCGCTTAGCAACAGAAATTTTGGTCTTCAGTCAAGAAGACACCTGTAGGGGTGTGTGTGAGTGTGTGTCACAGTACACCTATATACCACCATTTTACAAGCTTCTGAATCAGTGGTGGGATTCAAAAAGTTTTACCACTGGTTTGGTGGGCATGGCTTGGCGGGCACACTTTGCATGAATGAACACACTGTGCGCAGGTGCAGAGGTGTTCCATCTCACTTCCTGCAAGCCTGCACTCTCCCGGTCACTTCAACAGCTGCTGTGCAGTACTCTTCTGTGCTGCGCAAAGCAGCTGCGCTTCAAATTCAGAGGATAAAGGTGAGTATGGGAGCCCAGGTGGGTGGGTGGGCCCAGCAGCAGAGTGGCGGAGAGAATCGGTTTGGTCTCCGCTGCACATCGCTACTACCGGTTTGGCAGAACCAGGCCGAACTGGTAGAATACCACCACTGTTCTAAGTGCGATTCATCATACTTGTTGTTACTTGTAAAGCCTGAGCTTGCACAGGACTGGGTTATTTTGGGACAGACTCTTTTGAATTGTATCCATCACTCCCACAATGAGATCTAACAGCATAGGCATGCTTCGAGTTCACTCTATAAAACTCCTCATCTAATAGCTAAGGAAGTAAACTCACCCTGAGCAGTTACCCTCCTCCAAACCCCCCCCCCCAATAGTTTCAGCAGAGAATAAAATGCTCGCTGTTGCTTTTAGCCATGAATAAATTGGCAGAGCCACACTGGACTTCAAGGGGCTTTACTGGGGCTGACTTCAAAACGTTGGCTACTGCCACAGCAAATGGTGTCATTTCCTAATGGATAAGTTTGGTCTTCAAACATTTTGAATGACTTCAGGGAAGACAAGCCATAAATATCTTCGCCACTGTTTTGCCTGGCACTTCATACTTAGATTTCATGACCTGGCTGGGTCATCTTAGAAACAGCGTGTACTGACCTACAACTGTCTTGCACTGTGCAGGATCAGTGAAGAAAGAAAGCAGGCATCTTTTAGATCTCTACCAAAAATGTAAGCTTCAGCTTTCTTGCCTTAATTTCTGCAGTTTGCTAATACTTTCACTTTGGCAGTTCTGCCTGTAAAATGGGGTGGGAAGACACATTTTTAAAAGCACATTTTAGCCACAGCTGTTTCCTACTTCCTTCAGATAGTGATTTAAACACCTTGCAATCAAGAGAAGGGGAAAATGGAGATTTTCCAAGTAAAACATCGCCTGTCTGAAACTTTGCTATAAAAATGGCTGTTATTCATTACAGTAATCTCTTAGAATTATCACAGAACAACTTGGAATTGCAAATAATATGTAATCTATTTCCAAAGGATTTGGGGTGGGGGTGGGTGGATGTTTTGTTTTGGGGTTTGGGTTCTTATGGGGAGAATAGACTTTTCTTTTTGTAAAGGAATTTTAAAAAATAATATAAATATAGTGAGAGAACTAAAGGAGTATTAGGCAAATCAAAAGGGAGAATCATAAGAATATGAAGTTATTTCTGGTGGCCTATTTATATATGATAATTTTAATATTGAAGAAGCTATCCGAGTTTTCTTTAGACCAGTGGCTCTCAACCTTTTCTTAACCTTGTACCCCTTTTAAATATATTTTGTGGCCATAGACCATGGCCACAGACTACCAAGATTTAAGATTTAAAATATGACATTTTTTCAATCCTTCACAGACACACTGTAATTACATTGCATTCATCCCCCGGGGTCTGTGGGCCACACGTTGCAAACCACTGGCTTAGACGATGCTTATAAAGAGTTTACAACTTTCTGAAGACGAATTTAGAACCTATGGACATGGCTGTGAGATGATTTAGGAAAACAGTGACAGGAAAACCCAATCAAGGTACTTTCAACAACTGACTGAAACACAAGGCTTTCTTCATCTCGTAAATCACCTGGTTTCCTTGTGGGCCATTTTTGAGGGCAGGATGTTGAAAGAGGCAAGTCAGTATTGTAGTGAATATCGGAATCCTTCTTGAGGTGATGCCATGATGGTACTTTATTAGTCACCAACCCACAAGGTAACTGAACAACCTTCTTTCTGAGGACCAGGCAACAGGCTGCTACTGACAGCAAAGGTTGGAGGTCAGGATATGTGGAATAGTTTCCACATGGACCACTCCAAAGGCTGTTTATATGGCAGCTGCTCTTTGCAACAGCTGTGACACATGGACTGTCCCTATTTCCTGCAGAGTCTTCATGGTTTGCCTACTACCTTAACAGGAAGATCTCCTTCTGAGCCACATCAGGTTTCTAGGGGTTTCCCTGTTATTCCTTCCATCCCGATCTGTTCTTGGTTTTGTTTATTAATGAATAACATCCATGCTGCATACAGAAACAATCAAGCTGGTCATACTGGAAAGTTTGCTCCCTTATTATTCAGAGTACTGAGGAAACACCTGAATGCTCCCAAATGGCCAGCACAAAGCAAACTATCAAGAAATCCCATAAAAGTGAGAGGGGATGTTCTGCTCAGCTTGAATACAGGCAAAGCTGTGACTGTGGAACAAATCAGAGCCCTTTGGTGGTGACACATGGTGAGGATTGCCAGGAAATGACAAGCAATCAAGCTAATACAGGAAGCAGTGAGTGTATGGATAGACTTGTGGAACCCATGCCTAATTGTTGCTCTGGCTGTAAACTATTGGTAACCCATTGGGTACAATCCTTTCCTGGTTGTCATCATCATCAGCATTAATTCATTTAGCTTCCTTTTAATTGTATGAATGCCCTGAAGCTCATTCTAGAGGAGACTGCCAGAAAGTGATCTTTGTTATGACCTTGAAACTCTAAAGTTCCAAATATTTGTAAATATTTGTCAGGGAGGGAAGAAAACCAATGCTATAAAATTTCATTGATAAAAATAAGAATATCTTTTTATGAATAGTTAGTGACTTAAGACAGATCTTTATTAATCCGAGAACAGGGATATCAAACTTGCAGCCCACAGGCCAGGTGCATCACGAGCTGAACATGCCAACACCTGGTTTAGTGACACTCCTGTCCTAGAACATATTCTTTCTTATCAGATTGAACCTGAGATTATTAGAATCCTAGTTAATGTATTTGTCTACCACAAATTCAAGTCTCTCTTCCAAACATATTTAATTCAAATTCACCATACAGAAAGGTGCTGCAGAATATTTATGTTTGATTTTCTAGAAGTATGTTAACTCAGTATAACGACTATACTGTTGGCAGCATAAAAATGCTAAAAGATCTAAATTAAAAGATACATTTTGAGACATTTTCTAAACTAAAAGGAAATTGCAAACTTTAATGCCTATGGCATTCTTCACAATATATAAACGAACATGATGAGTCATAATTTGCAAAATAAAGAGCTAAATAAATCAGAGATAGCCGGAAAGCTAGCTAGAAATATAGATGATATAGATAAATATAGAGGTAGATAACATAGAGATAGACATAGACATAGACATAAACGTACAGACATCTAGATATAGACACATAGATATTGATATGGCTATGGATATAATCTTGTGTCATTAAGGGACAAAAAAAGTACTACTTGGTCCTAGGAAAGTAGAAGGTATCAGAAAGTATTTCAAGAAATGCTCTGATCCACTGATTCTGTTGATATAAAAGGTGACAGAGAAAAAGCCTGGCAGTTCTTCAATCTTTTATTCTTATGCTCTCCCAATGATAAAATGGTATTCCTGAGCCTCGTCATATCTGTTTTCTGACCAGATCTATCTCAAAGAGCTGACATAAAATTAGCCCCACCATGGACTTAATGAAGCCTGTTAACAATTAGCAGGTATGGGGTATGACTAAATGTTCATGATGTTGTCATCATGAAAAGTATACTTGCATCAGACCTGGACCAATAGCATCTGCAGTGGTAGTCAAGGGAGAACAGAATAACAACAAAAGGAAAATTGTACCATCATAATCTTTACCTATTTTGCATCTGCATCATGTCACTATACAAATATTCCAAAGGGGTGGAACTTGCCATGTGATGCTGCTTTTGTCATGTTGATGACAAGAACTCACACATATGTATGCTAAGATGCAAGAACACAATCATGGCATTTATGAGATGACATCATCAAATGGATGTTGTCATTTCAGAGTTACCACTGTTTGCTGCAGATACTGCTGGGTGTTGTAAGAAGGCACAAAAGCCCAAATTAGACTGGGTATGAAAAAGAAAACTTGCATGTAAGTCATGTAAAGCATTGTACACCAAACTGAACTCCTAGAACAAGGCTTGGAAGAAACTGATTATCTCAAAATATGTGATGATACATTGTCTCTTAGAGGTGTGTCTGCTCACTCATAGATCTGCATTTTTGGCTCGTATTTCTAACCTAAATGATTTTTCTAAATAAGACTGTGTTCATTTAGTGGTGCAATTTGTTCAGAAGTGAAATGGTTACTAAATGAACCAGAGATAGAGAGAGAAAAAGAGAGAGAAAGAGAAGAGATGCTGAGAAGATTTCTGGGTGCTGCCATCTCATTTAAATAAAATTGTCTTATGCAGTATTGCAGGTGCTACTCTCTTCCTGGATACATTATTGTCAGCTGCAGCAATTTGAGTGTAAGTGGTTGAAAAAAAAATTTTTTTAATAACTACTAACTACTACTTAATACTGTTATATTTGTGACCGGTCATTACTAAAGTTCTCACTAAACAGGGACTGGCTGTAACAGATAGCATTATAAACAACATTTGACAGCAGGGGAGGGTTCTGATTATACATTAGTGTAACTAATTATAATGTAACACATTACACATTAATATAACTAATTATTTCAATACACTATAAGCTAATCTCTAGGCCTTTATAAATCAGATCTGATGTAATTCAAACCAGAAAGTGAAGATTCAAATAGAGTGTAATTCAATTCATATCCGTGCTCCCAGATTTAGAAGTAAATTAATTTGGTTCCATATGGTATGAGATTTCTGATTCATTTTTTTAGAAGCAATATATATTATATTCACAGAATATAATGCAAGTTATCAGAAAGCTGCTTCATTTATTGGCAGGGGAGGGAGAATGAAACTAGTAGGGATGGGTGACACTGTACAGGATTCAATTTAAGCAGGATATTCTCAAGGATTTCACCACAGAGCTTTTTTTGAAATATTCCTCTCCCCCATTTTAAAACAGGACAACAACAAAAAAACAGCAAAGATGAAGATCAATCCAAATTGTTGACCAATGAGTCTTTGGAATACTTAAAAATACAAACTTCTTTAAAATTACTCTTACTATTCTACTAGCTTTGCAGGGGGTCTAAGAAAAGACTGCAAAGAGTGCCCCTTCATCTGCTCATGGAGATCACAATGTTTTGCTCCTTCTGACTATGATTCAGAGGGGCACAGAAAGAGTGAAATAGCTGGCCGGGAGGGAAAGACATCACTGGCTGTGAAGGAAAACAAGTAGATTGAGGCTCCTTAGCAGCAATTGACATTTTCTTGACTTAATCAATTTGGGGTGGAGCAATTCATGTTGTTGGTAAGTGGTGGCATCAGGACCAGGCTGGAGATTGGTTTATTTATGATTTATCAAATGTATATGCCACTCTTCTCGCAACTCCATAGTATGCAGTGGAGAAAGCCAAGCTACACTAGAAGAGGCTGGCAAAAATGAAGTAGCATCAATAGCCTTGCACCCCTTCCCTCATTCTTGAAAAATAGAAATCCTTTGCCCCTGTGTTCATATTAGACTTATGGCCATGAACTCATTGTTGAGGATTTAAACCTGCCCTAATCATATAAAGTTTAGAAGTGTGTGATGGACTGATCGGGCTCTGAATATTGAAGGTTGAATTAAGCTTCCACTTGTGTGTGGGAAAAGTCAGCAGAGAAATATGACAATCCATTAATACAAGAGAGACAAAATGAAGAGGCTGAGAAAATGAATGAAGCTCCCTTTGATGTTAGCTTTGTCATCCCAGATGGACTTTGATGGGCAGCAAGTTTACTGTAGCAGAGAAGGTCCTTGGCTAGATCCTCTTATCAATATTGGACAATGCTCATGGCATTATTCAGCTCTCCCTCAGTGTTCTCCAGATACGTCAGTGAAGTTGCTGCATTATTATCTTCCACAACCCCAGAAGCAAGAGAAAAGCCATCAATCTGCAAAGCACTTCCCAGTGCTACTTTGCATTTGCAGCCTCTTGACCCAACCGGCTAACCTGAAGCCATCCCTGGATTATTTGATCCGGTCTTTGCTGAATCAAAGATATCTTGGTATCCTTTCAGTCAGAAACATACCTTGCCTCAAATATCAGAGATCTATTTCTGAAGGGGAGACTGCTCAACATTTTGCAGAAATTCCAGGCCGATTCACAATTCACTGGGAGTCAGTGGGAGGGAAATGCTCTGAGAAAAGGAATTTTAAGTTCTAGAAAACGTTAGACAAAATAAATAATCCTGGCACATTTTGTCCTGCTAGCTTTTCTAGAAGAAGCTTTGAATTTCAATATATCTTCCTGCCTGTCATCTATAAATACAGGCAAGCATTTAAATATAACGAAGGCTGAATACCCTTGCATTCTTCTGGGTTCATAGCACTTCACTGAAAGCATATTGCTTACCAAAACAGCCCTTGAAGAAAGGACAGTTAACATTTGGGATTAGAGGCAGGAACAGAAAAAATAGTCACTGCCAATGTCCTTCAATATTCTAAATATGTCCTCTCATCCAGGACACACATGTCATCCATGTCATTCTCACTTTAATTGCAACTTCTTGATCCTCTTCAAGCAGCCAAGTGGTGAAGGTGGGCAGGATGGAATGATGTAACCTTTGCTTGCCATCTCCCTCTGAGTGGTCAGAGATGGCCTTGCTCTGTGCTACCTTTAGCACCCTACTCACAGATTGTTCTCTAGCTGGTCATGTGAGAATAATGGCAAGAGGTATCATTATCTCTGTCACCCTTCTCAGCTGAGATCTGGGAAGGATTGCTGTGGAGAAAAAGCAATAAATTCCTGCACCATGTTGCCATGTTTGTCTAAGAGAACAATAGGGAATCAGGGTAATATTGAATAGCCCCTCTGAGACCCCTCTCCCTCAGACAGCCCACAGACAGCCAGTCCTCTTCCAGGCAGGAGACAGC
>BHFT01007011.1:0-18451 GCA_004320025.1 Laticauda laticaudata | reverse complement strand
CTGTGTCCTTTTTGCATCCGTTGGGCAGTGTGACATGGGCTTAACTAAACAGTTAGCAAACTAAGTATCAGTTTAAACATACTCTAAAACAAGCAAAGGTTTCTAAAAAAGGGACAAAGGAAATCTTTGGTACTCTATTAAAGCTAATTCACTCCACTTAATATTTGTGGTGTGTTAGATATATTTCCAATTCCATAATGACTGTAAAATTGTTGTTGCTGTTTTTTAAAAAGAGAGAAATCAGAAAATTGTTTTGGAATACAATAATCTGAATACATGTCATTATATTTTCCACTTATTAAAATAAGAGCCAAGTTTCTGCTTGTAAATTTGACTATTTAAGATGGTATTTCCACTATCTGCTCAGGAGTGGGAAAATTTATGGCAAGCAGCCAAGAAAATAATGAGCTTGTTTGCAGGGGGAGGAAAAAAAACCATATCATTCCCTTTCTATTGCACACAGTTTTAACATATTGATATAGATTATAGATCCCTTTTAAGACTAGGTTTCCTCTATGTAAGACTGTAACTCCCAGAAAGGGCATGACAGCAGGAAATTTCAAGACTTAACAATCCTAAAGCATCTGAAGGAACACTAGCTGCAGAAATCTGTATTAGGTTTTCAAATGAAGTTTTGGTAAGAATAAGACTGCATGCTTTTTGCTGTTTACTTCAACAACAAAATTACTTGACCATGTGGTCAGAAAGGGCATCTTTCAGTTGGTCAACCAATAATTTGAACTAGATGGCTGCAAGCTTCTGTAAATACAAAGGACCAGAAGGACTGGCAAAGTGTATGAATACTTCTACAAAGCTTTAGGATAAATGGGTCTCTCTATTTTCTTGTCTTTCTCCATCTTTTATTGAATATATTTTTCTTGCTGTTTGTATTACTTCATAATAAAGAAACATCTGCAACAATGAGTAAAGCAAAGTTTGCAAACCAGCTTTCAAACTTAATTCAGCTAATTATAATCAACATTATGACACAGACAGACATTACAGCATGATTAAAGCAAATGTGAAGGGTTAGGTAAGAATCATGCAAAAGAAAGAAAAGGAAAAATGTGGTAAATGTAGGACAGTTTGAATATGTTCCCTGTGTTCTAAAGACGATGAACAAATCAGGAATTCTGGCTTGCTTTACTATCTGGTTATGATCTCTTTAGATTTGTAATTAATACACAACATGAAATTCTAAATCTATGGCCCAGAGATTTGTAACAAATGAATAAATTCATTTTTCCATTGTTCCAGCTGAGAATACCTAACATTCTGTAACTTGAGAGCCATTAGGAACAATACAGTTCTGTTCAAGAGCAAATATAATTTATAACTTGAAGTAACATCTTTCACTTCTTGGGTAGTCCTCTAATATATGTTGTTGCCAATTTCAATATTTCAAGGAAAAAACAGCTGAATATAGCAAAAGACACCCAACCCCCCAAACAATTTCATGGAACTAATGAGAATGAATTTTTAAAGATATCTTTAAGGCCAAGTGATCGACATTTTTCACCATAAGAAAATATGCAGGGGCGGGGGATAAAAAATAGGAACAAAAATTACCTGTTCAGAGAAGCTCACTTAAATTCATTACTCAGAAGGAAACTGTAAAGGCATACCTTTGATCCGCCAATAAAAGCTGATGTTTTCCTAGCTTCCGCTTGTGAATCATAAACATGCGGATAATGAATTTTGTCAAATTCCATGTCTCGCTGTCTGCCTAAAACTGGCATCGTGCGAGCGTTCAAAAGGGCTTGTTCTCTGTAACCACAAAAGGAAAGCCAGTGACAATCAAAACTGCAGCATATAGGAACTCAGCACAGAATGCAGTGATGCCATGGAAATTGTTGCAAATACGAAGTAAATTCAACACCAGGGTTAGAGAGCTTCATAACAGACACCAGAGTGATGTTACCTTTCAAACATTCCTTGAGCAAAGAAGCCTGCACACATTAACACCATCCATGATGGTCCCTTGTAGGGAAGCAGAAATGGGGAACAATTCTCCCCTGTCTTCTTCAGTCAAATGATAGTTATGTAATTATGCATAGATATATAGGCACTCCCCAAGTTTTGATTGCAAATAGGACTGGGATTCTTGATGCCAAGTGATGTGCTTGGAAAGCATGATGTTATGTATCCACATTGCTCAGTCCCAACCCTGCTTTTTCAAGAGGCAATCATCATTTTTCTTTGTAGACAATGCGTTCTCATCCAAGAAACTTCTTCAACTCTGCTTCTTGGATGAGAAGTGAAACATATTAAAAGAAAAACCAGAAAGTCCAGTTACCTCTTGAAAAAAGCACCTTTTGAACAACCATGACCTGGATGACTGAGAATCTCCACACATATTGCTTAGTGATCACAATCTGAGTAATTCCAAGATATGCAGGCCATTAAGTGGAATGTGAAAAAGATACCAGTAAGAAATGCCAAGGTGCTATAGGGTGGAGGAGTCCCTGGAAGGCCCGGCATAGGTCATGCACAAGTTGAGAAAGGGGATCCTGATGCAGTCTAAGTTCAGGAAAGTCAGGGAATGGGAATGCTGGTTGCCTGTGTGAAAGTGCAAGGAGGCCAAAGAAAGAGGGTGCAAGGCATGTGTGTACATGACTGCAGGAAAGCTAGGTAAGGAGGAGATATGATGCATGTGATCCCAGGGAAGGGATCATTAAAAGAGGGTGTAGGCTGCATTTGTAAGTACAGGGTGGCCTGAGAAAAGAGGGGGGCAGAGGTGTATGAATATGCAGGCAGGCCAAGAGGGCATCGGGTAAGTGTGATAACAGGGTGGCATAGAAAAGAGGGTGCTGGTGGTACATGGGTGGGTGGGCATGCAAAAAGGCCCAGGCAAGGAGGTCATGGGTGAGTGCATGAACACAGGAAGGTTGTGTTAGGGTTATAATGGATGAATGCCTGTAAAAAGCACGGGAAGGTTGGGGAAGGCGGATGCTGGTATTTGCATGTGTGCATGCAAGTGCAAGGAAGCCAGGGAAGGAGGATGCTGGTATACTTGTCTGTGTGTGTGTATGTGATAGATCATCTGAATGGAGAATGCAGAGTAAAAGATACATTAATTTAAAAAAAAAAAGGATTAGCAAGCAATTATTTAAATCAACCATCCATTCATACCTTTCAGACTATCCCCTTCCTTAACCAGAAACAGTGTTTTTCTTCCTCCATATAGTTTTTTCAAGAGTTACTAAGGTTTGAAGTTGAACCCCTTCCAATTTGGCAATGACAAGGTTGAAAGCACATATTAATGTCTCGCTTAGCAACATAAATTTTGGACTCAATTGTGGTCATAAGCCGAGGACTACCCATACTTTAATTAAAATTTGACTTGTAATTGAAACTTTCTCACTGAGAGGGCCAAATTAAGGGAAAGTAAATGCTTGGCAAACATCAAGGGTAGCATTATACTGAAACGCCTTACCTTTGCATCCGTAATTCCTTCGGATCAAAAGAGATTCCTGCATCAACAAGAATTTCTCCTTCTTCCCCAGTTCGTTTTTCTCGCCTGGCATTTCGTTTTTCTTCACGGCGATATAATTTCATTAGCTGCTTCTCTTGTTCAGACTGAATGGTGACTTGGCAACCATAATTTGGCTTAGAATTTTCTCCGGTAAATTTTCTGCACTGTTCTGTAACATGGAAACACACTCAGTTATTTATAGATTTCTGTTCTCTGCACTGAGCAACATTACAAAAGCTTTAAAGTTGACTAAAATCTTGAAAAAAAATTGATGTATCAGTTGTATTTTTTCTACAAAATAGAATAGAATCAAGAAGATCCCATCATCAGAATATAATCTAACCCTGAAAAAGGAAGATATAGAATAGCAAAGCTGCTTTCTATAAAATACCCTGCAAAATTAAAGCCCCTAAACTAATGCACTGCAATTTCCTCCAGTATTCTTGCAGATTTTTATAGAGCTAGATTTGATTGGGCCTATTAAATGCCTAATTCAATTTGTGTGTAAAGTCTGGAAGATGTTTTTATCGATTATCTAATAATCAATAGTACAACCTTTTATTACTTATTAATCAAATTTATATAGCTACTCATCCCACAAATGTGATTTTGTTTTACACAGACTGAGATATCACAGTGATGTATTTTAAACCTGATTATTCTGGAACACTAGAAGGAAAATTCCTTTATCATAGCCTCTGAATATTTGGAACAGTGTGATAAATCATCTCCCAAAGAAAAATGCAATCAAGCTATATTGAAAATCAGGTTCACCTTTTTTTAAAAAATACATCTCAAAAAGATGTGTTTTTTAACTTTTTACAGATGAAATAAACCATGCATTATTTTTTTTTTACCAATCTCACTAATTTATAAAATAATTTATTTTTCTTATAGAAAGAATTTAACTATGCAACTTTGTAAAGATTGTACCTTGTAAAGATTGTAGTCTGTAATCATTTGGTCCAGAGAAAGATTTCTCCACAATGGTAATTCTGTTCTGCAGGAGCTTCTCTATTAATACAAATCCTTCAGGTCCTAGTAATTCAAACAACTGAACACAAGGGGAGAAAAAAGGGAAAAAAAATGATATCATTTTCATTGATCCTATCTATTCACAAAAGTCTGCATATTCACAATTTGAAGCTACCATGTTCAACAACTGGAAAACATACAGAGTTTCTCCCACTTGCCGTTATATATGGCGCCTATGCACATGAAGATACATAAGATTCTATTAGTGACATTAAAAGATGACCTCAAAGGAGCTGATTAAGAGAGCCCATTTTCTTATTTTTCTACAGATTCATTTCAACATCAAGCAGCAGAATGCATTGCACGGACAGATAGTGCTATCAACACTGTCAAAAATTATTGCCTAATCCAATTCAGAACATGATCCATGTATGGAAGTCCAAATTCACACAAGCTCTTACAAACGTTGGGAAATGAATTTGAATGAACCAAACCATTATTTAAAAAAAAACAAGTGATTGTATCAGTCATATTTGCTGAACAGCAGAAAATTTATAAGAAATTATAAATCTTCTCTGTATATTAGTGCATTAAAAACAGAAACTTTTTGTTGGAAAACATCTATCTGGAAAGCATCTAGAAGGAGGTATGATTGGCCATGTTACAGAGTCCCACTTAGCAAGTCAACTGAACTAATTTTTTTCTCAAAAAGCTAAGCCGAACTGGTACCTGGATGACTGGACTGATCTAAGAAATTGGAAAACACATCAAAAAGCAAGGACTTTGTGTGTCTGCATTATTGTTGCCACAAATACTCCACAAATATATTCATAAAATCATCAGGAGACAAGGTTGACCAAAGGGATCCTTAACATCCCTCTGAAAACTCCACAGTAATTTTATGCAGTATTCAAAATACAACACAGATGTTTTTTTTTCCTGACTGAAGTTTTATAGTTATTTTCTTCACAACCCATAATTAAAATCCATTATACACAATACCACCATGCTTCTTAATGAAACAACCACATCTTCTACAACACTAAATATATAATGTCAAATAACATAATTTCATAATTTCAAAACAGCAGCAAAATCAGCTTCTCCATTTTTTTGGTAAAACTTAAAAAAAAGTCTGTTAATAATCTTTAAAAATCACTTACAAAATTACATTACGGTAAATTAGTTACTGAAATCTGCTTTTACTCAAGATAAAATTTAATATTCAATGTCTCTTATTTTGCATTCGTAGTAATGGCCATTTGTGTAGTTAATGTTTTAAGAATTATTGAAAGATAAAAAGAAAAGGAGAGAGTTTTGGGGGTTTATTGGTCTTAGGAAGCATAAATTGTCCTTGTGTGATATTTAAAATAACATTTAAATAGCATTGCTAAGAATGTCTTCAAATGTCGTCAGGAAAAGGAAAATGTTACTATTTATGTATGCAAATCTATAATTTTTTCCAAACCTGATGCAATCATCCTGTATACATGAAAAAAAAGCACAATGAAATACTAAAAAGTTCTTAAATAATTCTCTCAATTTTCATTTGTGTTTCTTCCATATAAAGCCATCAAAAATGTTAGTTCAAGCGTCAGCAAACCATCTTAAGATCAATCATATGTTAAGTCATGACTTAACTTTAATAAATCATACTAATATCTTGAATAGTCCATGGGTACATAGCAATTTTCACAGTACTGCGAGTAATTATACCTGTATCTTGACACTGTTTGATTAGTGAATACTGTGAATATCACAATACCAGAAAATCAAAGCATAATTACAAAAAATCTTAACTGTTATTACGTTTCTTGTAGAATAGCAATAACACTTAGATCTATATACCATTTCCCAGTGCTTTAGAGTGCTCTCTAAATGGTTTCCAGAATCAGCATATTGCCCCCAACAATCTGGATCCTCAGTTTACTGACCTCGGAAGTTGATATAATGTATACAGGTAGTCCTTAACTTACAATTACAATTGAGCCCAACATTTCCATTGCTATACAAGATAGTTAAGTGACTTTTGCTCCACGTTTGACTGAGTTTTGACCTTTGTTGACACAGTTGTTAGATGAAATAATTGCAGTTGTTAAGTTAATAATGAGTTAATTAGTTGTTAAGTGAATCTGGCTTCCCCATTGATTTCACTTGTCAGAAGGTTGCAAAAGGTGATTACATGACCCCAGGACACTTCAATTGTCATAAATAAATGCCAGATGACAAGTGTCCAAATAGTAATCACATGACCATGGGGATGTTACAATGGTCATAATGTGAAAAATTGTCAAAAGTCATTTTTTTATGCTGTTGTAATTTCAATCAGACACTAAATAAATGGCTGTAAGTCAACGACTATACCAACAGACATGCTAGCTAGGAAAAACTTCCAGCATTAATTTGAAAAAAAAACTGGATCAAAACTAGGTAAGATAATGACGGTTCTGATAGCATCTTTATTTTGTGGACATCTGGAAGGTCATACATTGTTCACTTTTGCTCTTATGAAGTTTATTTTCCATAAGAAAATAGAATGGGTTATAAATTTACATCAAGAATCTGGCAGAACACCATTTGGCAAAACATCTTTGAAAGTAGGGGTATTTTTAATTCTATTTCCCAACAGGCATATTTATATTATTAAAATTTTAAAAATGGTAATTTAAAATAATACAAACTGTACTTGAAAAATTTTGGATCACTTTCTTTATAAGTATAGTCATTTTAATTTCTTCTGGCAAAATGTTAAGATTTTGGAAATCTTGATTCTAATTACTGTTATATAATTAGAAGAAATTAGTTGATTGAATCTGATTTATATACCATACAAAACAAAGTTTATGTTTGGCAGAGTTGGAGGGAGAAATTTTTTTGACAAGAAGATGCCACAGAAAAGGTCCAGACTAAATAGCACATGCTTGTTTTCACCAATATGTAGCAGAAGGTTTCTATCCTTGGCTGTGGACAGATGATTAAGTCTAGCAGCTGTAAACAATAAATCTGAATTTCTTAGTAACATCCTAGGCCAGAATTCTAGGCTGCAATTTCCCCTTTGTGTACTTGCAGTTGGCCGTCCCAATTGGCATTTCATAGGTAAAAAATGCATTGTTTATATAACTAGATGAGCAACCCTGTGTTGTGGTCCACTGGCAGCCTATAGAGACAGCAGCAGAATTGGATAGTGGGGGAGAGCTTGGGCCAGTCTGGAGTCTGGGAAGGACCCAGACAAGGTCCTGCGTCTGATACAGAGATAGGCCAGGGCCATTTGGGAGTTATGTGCTGACTCCGGAACCTGCAGAATCTGACAGCAGCGAGGCAAAGGAACAAGGGGAGCCTGTTCCCAGCGCACATGTGCACAGAGTTGCCAGAAGGCAAGAGCAGCTAAGACAAAAGGGGTGACTCGGTAGTAAGACTTGATATAAAGGAAGTGCAAAGGGACAGGAAACTTTGCAGGAAACAACATCGTTCACTCTGTTCGGATTAAACCTTGAAGCTGTCTGGACTTTCTACTTTGGCTTTTTACAGTTAATTTGGCACTTTAGTTGTTGGCAGCAATTCAAAGGAGATAAAGGTGGATGCTTATCTCGAGAGACTGGGACTCATTACAGGCTGGGAATGAACATAATTCCCAGCATTGAAATAAAACAAGAGTTGTTTGGACTAAGCGTGTGTTTAATTGCAGTCTCAGGAAGCCTTGGTCAGAACACTCTGTACTTAAAGCATTGTTTAATATTGAACTGCTTGAGACCAACTAGGAAAATGTGCCCGTCAGATAATTAGGTCTTTATAACACATGCATTGATGAATATGCCAAAAAAGATACAACAGGCATTAAGAAGACTGTTTCCAATCCAAATGCGTCTCACCAAGAAACTGTCGTTAATCACAGTTTTATAAATAACAGCAATTATGTTGCTACCAATTTCAGTTTCAATACTGTACTAAATATGTAGCAGTAAATGGATCAGCTCCGATTTACTTGGTCCTGAACAAGCATGAGAACTCAAGTGTCCTCAGATTACATGGACAAAAATTTATTTAAATTTATATGGCTGCCTAAATTCACTCTTAGTGACTCCAGTTAGCTTACAAAGAGAAAAGCCCAATACCACTGCAATAAAAAAAGAGTCAAATTAGTTTATTTTATCACAATTATTACATTGGTTTTACAAAATCAGGTTTTAGGGAAAGCTTTGCTAGAGCCCTTCCCTATTCCAAAAGAAGCCAACTGATTACATAGCAGTTCACAAGCACTGCTTATGTTAGGAAAGAAGCAGCTGCAATCGAAGAGCTCTGAAAGCAAACTTTGGTCCTATTTCAGCAAAGAGGAAAAGCAGCATCTGGAAGGCATCTGGGAGATTTGGATGTTGATTCGTCTAAAGGAAGAGGGAAAGAGGAACAGCTAATATGAAAAAGCGAAGTCTTGGATGCTGTTAGAGACAAATGTGCCAACAGAGAGCATGGGTGACTAGAAAGGAAGATATGGAAGCATCTGGTTTGCAACAATTAAGACCCTGTTTTCCTGCTACTGTAAACAAAAGCACATGCTAGATTTTTTACGCATTTTGTGTTTGATTAAGATTGTAAGAAAAGTTGTGAAGGGAGGTGCTTTTTATTTCCCTTTAACAAGAGATCTTTAACAACAAGGGTCATTTATTTCTGCAAGAGATATTTCTTGAAATCTTTTGGAATTATACATCATGTTGGTATCTTTTGCTTGTTTTTTTAATAAATAGTAGTCGTGGTAGTAGTAGTAGTAGTAGATGTTGTTGTTATATTATTATTATTAAAATTGATAAGCCAGGAAATGTTCAAAAGAATATTACTTTACTGTCTAGGTCCTCATTTTTAAAACACTCAGAAGTGACATGTTAGGTTGAAAGGAAAGTATCTTATATAAACTCATGAAACTCCCACTTTCCAGGGGTGGGATGCTACCAGCATAACAACCGGTTCGGTGATCACGCGCTTTGCTAAAACTAAACTAAAATCCCTGCGCCTATCAGCTGATTAGCAGGGCAATCTGCTCTGCCGTGCCGAACAACTGAGAGGATAAAAAGGACCTAGGCACACAGGTGGGAGGGCCCAACTGAAGGATACTCTGAGCAAGTAAGACCAAACTGGTTCTCTGACAGCTGCTCTTCAGAGCTATCAGTACATCCGAACTGGTTCAAAAGAGTAGCATCCCACCCCTGCCATTTTCTAAAGGACAAACAAATACTCATCTCTCAGTATAGGGATGGACAGAAAAATATTCTGCATCTCTTAGTAAAATCTGGATATAGCTTAGCTCTATAGTTACACGAATGCAAACCCAAGTCCCCTCCACCAAGGTCCAAATTCAAATTTTTAATTGCTATATGGACTCCCAAATGAAGGCGAATATACGTGTCCCAGGATGGATGGATCCTGTTATATGGACTCTTGGTATAATGTACATAGAGGAGGACACAGGAACTGCTAATGGAAACAATTGAGACAAGAGAAAACTAAATGGAAATCATTGCAATAAACAGATTTTAGAATGTATCACCAAGTAGCATTACTGGAAAACATGAAGAAATAGCTGCAATACAAAATAAGTGTGCATAATCCAGTTAGTCCTTGACATACGTCCACAACTGAGCCCCAAATTTCTGTTGATAAACGAGGCATTTGTTACTTGCATTTTGGTCCATTTTACCACCTTTCTTGCCACTGTTGTTAAGTGAATCACTGTAGTTATTATGTTAGTAAGCCAGTTGTTAAGTGAATCTGGCTTTGCTTGTCAGAAGATTGCAAGAGGGGACAACATGACCCCAGGACACGGTAGTCATCATAAATATGAGTCTGTTGTCATGCATCTGAATTTTGATCACATGATCATGGGGATGCAAAAAAGGTCGTAACTGTGAAAAACGATCATAACTCACTGTTTTCTGTGCCGTGGTCACTTTGAACCATCACTAAATGAAATGTTGTAACTCGAGGACTACCTCTACAACTTGAGAAGTATACCCAAGTGAGGAATGAAAAACAGTTTGTGGTTAATGCTGTAAAAAAAAGTGCAACTATACAGACCGGGTCCTTTCAAATAATTTGAATTTCAGCCTACCAGCAATTTTGGCTGATGAAGCCAACAACAAAAGATTTTTTTTTAAAAAGTCCCCAAATACTTTGAGGGTACTGGATTGCCTTTTCTTCCAGGGATGGATTTTATAAGAGTTACCGTAGTCTCTCAATTTAAAATAATACATTTTGAAGGTTTATTGAATAAGATGGTCCCACCAATGCCAAAGGCAATTAATTTGTGTTCCTGGACTGCGTAGTGTTGCAGAAAAAGTTAATTAAAGAATATAAATGGAAAAGGTAAGATGAGGCACATCAATACTTTTAAACCCCGCATTGAACTACAGCTGTTTGGCGCTTCAAAGAGCATGTTAATATTGAAGTCGGGCTATGCTGCTTTGATCTGAATGCTAAAAATGGCTTAAAAGTGAGGCCCATTTCTAACAGAATGAAGGGATCAAATCAGCTTGGTTCAACCACAGAGTAGCGATTCAATTTTCCAAATCAAGGCACTGTCATATTATATGTCAGATTACATGTTGCAGTGGTCTGGCTCACATTTAAAAGTAACTTACCATTTATAGCCATGCTGTACTGGCATGAGCTTCTCTAAGCTACTGTGGAATACTCAAAATCCAGCTCTTTATTCTTCCCTCATGACTAAGGGCAGGAAGAAATCATAACTCATTTCCTTTTTCCTAATTCTTGGCTTGTCTCATACATACACTGATTTGTTCAACAAACCATATTTATTTAACATATTTGGGTAACTGCCCATCTTACATGAAATTGATTCTGGGTGGCGTACCACACTTAATTAAGAAAAAAAAATCCAAAGTCACAATTAATTAAAAAGTAACTATAAAAAGGCACACAAAATAGAAAAGGATAGTAATAGCACTTAAGACTTATATACCGCTTCATAGTGCTTTACAGCCCTTTCCAAGAGGTTTATATAGTCAGCCTATTGCCCCCAACAATCTGGGTCCTCATTTTACTGACCTTGGAAGGATGGAAGGCTGAGTCAAATTTGAGCCGGTTGAGAATCAAACTGCCAAACTGCTGGCAGCTGGCAGAAGTAGCCTACAATGCTGCATTCTAACCACTGTGTCACCACAGTTGATACTAAGGGAGCCATTGCAAAATTTCCCTAGGGATCCAAACCTGATAATGTGGGACTAATCTCACTTTGGGGAGGAGGGGAAAAGATTCCACAAGGTGGGTGCCATAGCATAGAAGGCCCAACTCATGGGACCTGCAAAATATAATCTCCTGGCAGACAGAATTCACAGCATCCTTTCTTTGCCAGACCTGATGGGGTGAGCATATGTGATGAGAAAGAAGCAGATAACCTGACCCTCCCAGGCTATGGAGGGCTTTAAAAGTCAAAAACTTGAATTGGACCTGGAAGCAAGCCAAAAACCAAGGCAGCTGACAGCAGTGGTATAATATGTACCATTCCAGGGGCACACATAAATGGCTGTCTCATAGCATTTTTGCACCAGAAGAAGCTTCCAAGGCATCCCCGTGTAGAGCACATTATAGAAATGCAAACAAAAGGCGACTAGGACAGGAGTGAAATTGAACAGAGTCCTCTGATTTAGGAACCACTGGCACAATTGGCACACAATAGGAAGCTATAGAAAAGCCCTTCTAGCCATGAGCACTACTTGGCCTCTGAACAAGAGTCATGAGTGCAGGAAGACTGCCAAGATTGTGTACCAGGTTTGCCTGAAACTGTACAACCTATTCTGGCACAAAAGATGACATAGACCTAGAAACAAAATCCAAAGCTACTTGGTGTTTACAAGGTTCAATTGAAGTCTGCTGTGCCCCATCCGGAAACTCACAGCACCAGGATAAGACATTTGTAGCATCACGTAATTCATCAGGGGCAGAAATGTATAATTGAGTATCATCAGCATACCGATACTTCATCACATAGTGATGGAGGAGCTTATCCAGTGGCCTCACATAAATAGAATGGGTTAGTGTCAAATGTCATCACATGGTGTATCAGGATTTTTTCCCCCTTTGCTTAACTGGGCATAGGCGTGATCAGCACATGATGCATCTGGCCTGCGGGACGCAAATTTGACAGTCCTGGGTTAGAGTATCAAACATGTGGTACCCCACATAGTAGGTATTGAAAGCAAGAGTTCTCCTCTCCAATCACCTGCAATTGATCCCAGAGAAAGGAGAAGAACCAGCATATCACCATGCCATCCAGCTCTTATTCAGAAGACTTTCATGCTTTATAACAAGGGTCTCCAAACTTGGCAACTTTAAGACTTGTGGACTTCAACTCCCAGAGTTCCTCAGCCAGCAAAGCTGGCTGAGAAACTGGGAGCTGAAGTCCACAAGCCTTAAAGTTGCCAAAGCTGGGGACCCCTGCTTTATAATACTGAAAGCTGTAGAAGTCAAGAAGGGCAAGGACAGATGCACATGTCTCATCTAATCCTTGCCAGAGATTATTCAGAAGCATGACCATTTCTATCCCATACACAGGCCTGAATCCCAAATGAAAGCCAAACAGGTAATTTGTACTCCGCTTCTTGATCTAACCATGTTTTAGCAAATTGCCTAAAGAATTTTTATCCAGGATTCCTGGTTCATGTAAACAAGATTACAAGTCTGACTTGATGTTTTTATGTTTTGTCTATGTTTGTCTTAAAAACCAATAAAATTTATATAAAACAAAAGATTACAAGTGGAATAACCAAAATGTGTTATTTTCTTCTCCTGATAAGTGAGGGCAGCAAGCACACCCACATTTGAGATTTTACAGTTGCCCACTGATACATCATTTTTAAAGATGTTATAAATCACTGTTCAAAATAAAGTTTTCCAGAGCTATACATTGAAATTAAATACTGTACAGATAATCTCCGGCTTACAACCACAACAGTCCAAATTTCAGTTGCTAAGCAAGAAAGTAGTTCAGTGAGTTATGCCCTATTTTACGACCTTTCTTGCTACAGTTGTTCAATCCCTGCAGTTGTTAAGTTGGTGACACAGTTGTTAAGTGAATCTGATTTCCCCATTGACTTTGCTTTTCAAGTCACAAAAAATGAAAACATGACACTGGGACACTGCAACTGTCATAACTACATGCCAATTGCCAAGTGCCTGAATTTTGATTGCATGACTATGGGGATGTCCCAGTGGCCAAAACAAATGATACTTTTTCAGTGACATTGTAACTTCAAATGGTCACTAAATGAATGGTGATAAGTCAAAGATTACCTGTACAACAGATAAAATACCTAACACAAAAACATCAATTCAGTGACAGCTGCATGCAATTAATTGCATGAATATTTTACTTCAAGGATTTTTACAACAAAACCAAAATCCAAATTCAGACATTGCAATTTGTCTGAGAAATTCAACAGGAACCTCAACATCAACATGCCAGATGGGGAGGTGTTGGTAAAATGGTCTTTTGAGATCTTGCATGTAAAAACTTGCAAGATGCATGTCATGGTAGTTCAAACCAAGAGATATTTGAAAATATTCTTTTTCTTCTTTTGCAAACAGAATTTGTATCAATTTATCACACAGTTCCAGCAGAGGGTGCTACAGTAATATATCTGTGGTTGAGAAAAAAAGGATTGATTTCCCCAAAACAGCAAAAAAGCAGGATATTGAGCTTCGAATACTCAACTAAAAAAATTAGGTACATTTTTTGCCAGGGTGCTATGATGTCTCATGGGACATTCAAATCTTTTACAAAATAAGAAATGAAATAACACACAAATACAAGCTTCTACAAATAATATTAACTGAGTCCAAAACTAAAGTTAAATGGAAACACGTCCTTATTCTCATTTTATCATGGGAAAACATTTTCACAACACAAAGTAGCCAACATAATAATAATCATTTTCAGACAGATTTTTGGAATTTAAATTGACATGTAAATAGAATTAGCTTTAACTGAGTAATTTCTGCTAAAAATTTATTTTATTACTGTCGGTAGCGGTCTTATTGAATATCTGGCAGGCTAGCAAGATATAAATAAGTAACTCTGCTTTGTCACCAATTCCTCCTTCCAATATATCTTCCAGTTTGTGAGGAGAAAATTGAAGAAATGTTGAGATCCTACTATTGTTCTGGCCCATTTTAAAAGTGGCTCTTGACCTGTCATTGAAAAGCCAAGAGTGATCCCACATCTGTAAAGTCCACCAAAACTTGTTTTACGAACTCTATTTAGTTCACAATGAATTTTATATAGGTCGTCCTCGAACTACAGCCACACAATTGAGCCCCAAATTTCTATCACTTTGTTAAGTGAGCTTGCCCCATTTAACAACTTTTCTTGCCACAGTTGTTAACTGAATCACTGCCTTTGTTAAGTTAGTAACATGGTTGTAAAGTGAACCTGGCTTGCCCACTGACTTTGCTTGTCAGAAGGTCACAAAATCACATGACCTGATCACATGACCCCGGGACACTGCAACCATCGTAAATATGAACCATTTGCCAAGTATCTGAATCCTGATCACATGACCAAGGGGATGCTGCAACAGTCGAAAGTGTGAAATACAATCATAAGCCACTTTTTTTCAGTGCTGTTGTAACTTTGAACAGTCACTAAATGAACTGTTGTAAGTTGAGGACTATCTATATTCAACCATTTAGGTTTTTGTTTTATAATCGGAAAAACAAAAAATCAACTTAATAATTTGATCCAATCTACACGATACAGTCAGCCTCATTTTAGCTTGACATGCTCTCAACCCAACCTGTACTAACTGCACTTTAACTCTAGACCTCATGTCTATGGAGATTCTCAGTCATCCAGATCATGGTTGTCCCAAAGGTGCTTTTTTAAAGAGGCAACTGGACTTTGTTTTTTTTTCTTTGAAGACGTTTTGCTTCTCACCCAAGAAGCTTCTTCAGCTGTGACCCCATATTCATAGTTGGAATGGATTACATCCCTGTTGTTCTAAGGACCAGTGCGTCAAATGCAATGAAGATTACTCCATTTTCCTTTTAGGTCATTGCTTTACCCACCCAGATTCCAAAGTTCTTCTAAGTATGGGCAGTCGATCTATACAGCAGAATAGAAAGCTTCTGCAGAGCAACCGTATGATAATTAATTCCAAGACTGCAATTTCTTATTCAATCAGCTAATTGAAATACACGATAGGAATAACAAACTCAAGATCAACTTTGGTGTGAAATTATTTTTCTCATACCAATGCATCACGTTACCATTTTCCATTGGTTCAAAATGTCACTTCATTTGCATTCAGAACAAAGGAACAAAAAAAGGAACAAATGTGGTGCATTCCTATGCTAGCCACCAAGATCACCTTCATGCTATTTTTGCTTTTGAGCGAAAATGTACAAAGATTTGGCAGAGGCTAATTGTGTGTATGTGAGGAGAGAAACTCTAATGTACAGATTTTATTCAAACATTAGATTTGAACAATTTATGCTTGTTATGTTGACAACAGAAGAGCGTTAAGTGCACCCCTACCTCATTCTGAAGCTCATCACCACTTTTATGGGAGGCAAGCATCTCATACAAAGTGCAGCAAAGATGTTCCATTGTTGGGCTGGAAGTATTTCCTTGTAGGGAATCATTCAGATATTTCCCAACTTCACACCACAGGAAAGTATCATCTATTTTCCCAGAGGACCTTGCATCAGAATTTTCACCACAGTTATTCGGATAATGTTCAAATTGGTTATTAAAAATTTTCTCATAATCCAGGCTAATGACTTTCTGGTCATCCCTTTCACCATTTATCAGCAATTCTTCAAAGTCGTCCAAATCATGCATGTCAAAAGAAAATGCAATATTTCTGCCAAAGGACAGCTTTGGGTTACCGTTTAACTCTTCAGAACTTTGCAGAAGAGCAGCAAGTTGTTCTTCAGTAAAATGTGAAACAATCCGACTGGTGGCATCACAGGCTGCAGTGGCAGAGGACGAAGGAAAGGGTCCAAAGACCTGCTTAATGGCTTGAGTTTCATCACGACCGATACAGTTCTTGGCGTAAAGCATTTTAAAAAGGAAGCTAGCACCACTTTCAACTGCTTCTTCACCATTCTCAGATCCCACTGGACAGAGGAAAACAAAAGCAGTGGGGGGGGGGAGATAAATTGATGAATGAACTACTCATAATACAATTACCTTTGATGGGATTTTACTTGGGTGATGTCTTTTATATAAACATCTTGAAGCAGTGCCACACACAGGGATATTTTAAAACATGAAAATGGAATGAGATTAAAATTGTTTTATATTGTTAATAAAAATGTAAAACTCAAAAAGGTGAGAGGAGAAAGAAAAAATTTTATTTGTAACTAAGTTCTTGCAAAATATTCTACCTCTAGAGACAAAATGTAGTGGGAATTTCTAGATCGTGCCCAGAATGGCCAAATCAAATGTGCTCCCCAATCCTAGTTTGACACTATTTCACAAGGCCCTGAAGATATGATTCTGACAATGGGCCTGGGATCCCCAGAATTATATGGAACCCATCAACTGGCTGGTCTAACCATTGTTATCAGGAGGGTGAGGAATTATTGGCTTTTGTATTGGAGCCTCCCAGAGTCATTGAGAGTGAGTTGGGCATATAAATGTTCTTAGTAAATAAAGCTTTGATTCCTATCTAAATCAAGGGTCAACTGCTTGTTGCTATTGTATCCAGTCCAAAACTCTAACTTACCTATTTGTTTGGCAGCATGAAATAGTGTCCTTAAATCGCCATGTGTTGATTGCTGCTGTTCCTTGGGTGTGTTTTCATCCACAAATGTAATTATTTTCTTCCAAGTGAGATCTGAATTGCACAGCTGTTCTTGTAACTTGGATCTTTTATCCTATGAACACAATAATTTGTAGTCAATAGTCAGCCTTTCTTTGAATCCACTGATCTTCATTTAGATGCAAGTTTTCACCACACTTCAAAATTTAATGTACACCCTGTCAGGTTTCTTGGTAAAAATGAAAATTATAAACGGAAAAGATTGCATTCATATGTTAAATACACCAGTGTCAGCGTTTGAATTACTTAGAATAGGAGAAAACCTAAAAATTAAGAAACCGAATTTGCATCCTCTTTACCAAAAATGCACTCACCCCAGTGAAATATCTGCCTCATAATGACATTGATAGGGAATATTTTACTCATGGAAAAACCATGACTGCAAACTATAGATCAGGCTAATTACCTTACAGTATATGTGCAACAGATTCAAGCACCATTTTTGAGGGGAACCTGTTTTATTTCACATATTATGCGGGACAAATTCAAATTATCCATTCAAGTCCCCTTTCCCACCCTCCCTGCCCCTCAAAATCTTGAAAGTCTGGTAGTTGCAACAACTTCAGGATTTCTGTCTTGCACTTATGTAACTAAATTATGAAAAAGCCTATGCATGCATTTAATTCTGCTGCCATTTAACATCTGATACCTTTGTTTTAAGATATTCAGGGAGAAATGTATAATTGATGTTAACAAACTGGATTTTAAAAATGATGCCTGATAAAAAACAGAATATAGGAGAGTTATGAATATATTTGTATTTCTTTCTACAAATGTCACATAATAAAAATGCTGAAGAAAGGGCTGAAACCAAAGCTATGCCCTTTGTTACACAAATACGAGAAACAGAGTGACAGGTACCATATCAATTAAAATAGATCATATTTCCTTTTAAAAATCAGTAATTTTTAATTTTTAAAATTAAAAAGCCTAGGATTCTTACCATCTAATCCATTCCCCACTTTTCCAGATTCAAATGCATGACAATAGCTTTCATTCACATTCCCACCCTCTCTTCCCCTCCCTCCCTCTCTATATTGTGTGTGTGCGTGTGTGTGTGTGTGTGTATATACACTGCTCAAAAAAATAAAGAAAACACTTAAACAACACAATGTAACTCCAACTCAATCACACTTCTGTGAAATCAAACTGTCCACTTAGGTAGCAACAC
>BHFT01007010.1:0-27917 GCA_004320025.1 Laticauda laticaudata | reverse complement strand
ATGGAACATTTTCTCGTCCGCTGTGTCCTTTTTACATACGTTTTGCATCCGTCGGCCTATGTGACAGGCCCTTTAACTTGCAAAGATTAGGTATAATGTGTCACCTTCCAAGATTGACAGGATAACATAATTAAGACTTACTGTTGTTGCAATCTTATTGTGGCCACCTCACTATTTAGAGATTTTGTAAAGTAACTTTATTCTAGGCAAAGGATATATTTTGTCTAGGCTCAGAGAACATAGATTTTAAAAAATACAAAAGAACTTTAGAGTAAAAGTCTCTGCAGAAAATAATTACAACAAATCCAAAAGGCCTAAATAGAAACCAGCTCAGACATAACAAATCGACCCCCAACCCTAGGGAGCAATGTGTTAATCGGAATTTCAGAAGAAGCCCCAGTTAGAGAGGCCAGTTCATAAATTTAACACAATAGTTTTAATTCTACTTTCTCTTTTGCCAATGCTTTGCCTTCTAACTGGGAAACTAAAAATATGCATAACTACTTTCCATATAAGAGACCAATGTCTATTTCCTTCTGTCCCTCTGTGTCTCCTACATCCCTTTGTTGTTCTTTCTCCTCTTGCTTGAACCTCATTCTCACTCCATTTGCAGACCTTTCTCTGTCTTTTTGTGTTCCTCACCTCAAATTTTTTTTGATAATACCAATATTTCCTTTTTCCTAAATTCAGATCCATTAAACTTAACAGTCACTATTTACAGGCAATGATCACAGGCCACAGAGATATGTTCTGCCTAGTTACATCTTTCCCATTAATTCCAGGCTAATCCAACTTGAACTCTCAACTACGGATCCTTGCTGAGGACTACTTTATCCTTGGCAAACAGAAAAATGAACAGAAGATTTTGTATGACACCCAAGCTTAAAGGATAGTGAAACCTGCTATGCTAAAAACAATTTTAAAAAGCTAAGAAGTTTAAGATTTTGTATTTCACAACATTCATCTGTTTTTCCTCTGCTTATTTTGTTTGGCAATGTTTATTACAAGGTTAGGAGTAATTCAGAATGAGCACTCAGTAGTCAATACTTTTAAGCTTTTTTAAAAATGTAACATGGGTTACTGCCCCATTCAAGCTTTGTTTAAATGTACTAAGATTTCTAGTTTATGAGCAAGTGTCAACATTTATGTTGACTTTATTTATTTATATTTCATCTTTCTAGACTGCTCATTTTCCTCAAGTTTAGCATAGAAAATTAGAAGTTCATCAGAAATATCTGCTTGGTATACTTCCAATGAACATATTTAATAAACATATCAAAGGAGGGAAAGATGTAGAGGTAGGATTTCTTTCCAACATCTTTATAATGGCAGTCATAGGAGATTTCTGTATTTTCTTCAGTAAAATAAAGTAGTTAGTCCCCAATCTAAAACTATTTGTTAAGTGACAGTTCAAAGTTACGTTTCTTTAAAAAGTTCACATTTACAATTGTTACAGCATCCTATAGTCACGTGATCAACTGGATGCTTGGCAACTGGCATGGATTTATGATGGCTGCAATGTCCCAGGGTCATGTGATCAACTTTTGTGACCTCCTGGTAAGCAATGTCAATGGGAAAGCCAGATTCACTTCACAGCTGTGTCAAGAAAGGTTGCAAGATGGTGCAAAATTCACTTAACAACCATCTTGTTTAGCAACGGAAAGTTTGGGCTCAGTTATGGTTGTATGTTGAGGACCACTTGTGTCTTTTCTCTCTTTGCATGTGGTTGAGGACAGGTGCGTATGTGTGGCTTCTAGGTTTTGACTCTTTCCTTGGGTTGAGTCTGACAGGCTGCAAAGGTGACACTGTGTCACCTAAAAAGTGGGGACAGAAATAAGCAGTCAGCAGAATTCCAAAATGCTACATAACTCTATTGGGAATTGTTTTTCACTTCCCTTGGACAAGTCAAGCCAGTTTCATACAAAACCTTTCTTTTGTTGGCTTCCCCTTGCAAATCTGGTTGCATTTTGTTCTGTTTTCAGAGAGTTATTCTGCTGATGGACAGGTAGAGAGCCTTTAGGAAATTTGATTTCTAACTCTGGGTTGGAAAGAATAAAAAGAGTAAGACACTTTTGCGGAAAGAGCTTTTACAAGGCATGGTAATGATACAACTGCAGCCGGACATCTGGAAGAAAGCAAAGCTCTTCCCTTCCCCTTCATGGTCCTGGGAGAAACTCCGTCTAATGGGATGGACAGGTCTGCAAGCATTGTGAGTTAGGCGCCAATACATCTGGAGATCTGAGCAGAACTGCAAAAGCAATTAGCCCACCCACCTTTCTGCTGTTTTTAAAAGAGAAAACTGTGAAGAGCAGAGAGAGATATGTGGGTACCTAATTGTTCATAATTCAAAAATAATATTCAACCCATCATATAATGTAAAGCCAATGCTTTAAAAACACCAGTTAGCAGATCTGTTCCCAGCCCGAAAAACATAACAATTTACAGCTCGAGACATGTAAAAAGGACAGAGAAAAAGGAAAGGGACCAAACAGTAACTTTAGTGTGGTTATTAGGACTAGTTGTATGCAATAAAAGTTAGTTTGAGAAGCAGAGACCATTAGTGTTGTGCCCAGAAACATTTTCATTCATGTTTCATTTTTAAAGGATAAGCGTTGTAGGACTTAATAACAAGAATGTGTATAACTGAGATTCAAATTACCTATTTACTACCTTCCTGAACAACTACTACACTCCTGTTCCAATATTTGTATTAAAGGACTGATTGGATTGCAGTTAGAAAGCAATTCATAAGCAACTGGTTTTTTTTCCTTTGTCAATTTCTCCTTTCCTTAAAAATAACTCATTTTAGATACAATCTATGCATCCCCTCCCATTTGAGATTCCACTGCATTTTGAAAGCAACTGCCGGATTTTAAGCTGCATTTATCTCTGGTCAGCGTGCCAGCATCCACCTATATGCCCAGTAATATGTGAGCAAATTCAAAGGTTAATGAAGCGATATCTGACTTCTCCATGATTCAGGGAGAATGTTCTTACCACTGTGAGGTAAAATCAACAAATTCAGCTGAAAACTTGTCTGCAGGGAGCTGTGGTGACGGTTCTTCCACTACCTGTTTGAGCTGCTGGAACGGCGTCCCCCAGGAATCATATGGAAACCGCAAGATTGCTAATTCAATCTAGGTCCAAAAACAAAAGACAGGGAGACATCAAGACGTCTTCCAGTGACTGTTCGCTCCCTCCCCGTCCCTCTGTCTCCCCAAAGAAAACTATGAAAAGGCTACCACCATAAAGACATGCAAGCTCCATCCAATGTTGTTGCATGCTGCCATCTGCAGGCTGAGAGCTGAAATTACAACTTCGTTCTTTTTTCTGATTTCTGCCAGACTGCTTTTCTCCCCCTCCCGCTTCCATTTTTCCTTGGAAACACTGGGCTCATTTGGTGCCTCTGAGGCACAGCCTGTGCAAGTCTCTGGAGACAGCATGTCTCTGGGAATATTTCAACGCTGCAGCTCTGAAATATGTGAGGCAAGTTCTTCTGGTTTGTACCACGTACCCACAGCTTCTCCAGAAGACACAAGAGTGCCAGCGGAGAGTCTTGTTTCCTCTCTCTGCCCAGCCTACGAGGGCTCTGTTGCAACAAAGGGGGACTAATCATTCCCAAGAGAATTATTCTGACTTGCTAGCAGAAACCTTAATGTTCATCCCAAATGCGTATTTCCCCCCTGTGAGCATGGTGCCAATGGAACGAGCTTTGTGATGGATGGTTGCTATAGGTCTTTTTTTTTTCTGTTTGCGACACGCAACCCACGTATGTTGCTGCCTGGTTTTTCAATATTCATTGCAAGCAATGCAGAACTGTGGCTGAGGACGACAGCTGGGCCTGCTAAGATTCTTCAATTTCTGAAGAAAGTATAAAAAGCCCAATCTAAATTTAAATGGATAAACTCTCTGACAACCACATTTGGGGGCTAGTTTATAAATTATGCTGCCAGTGTTGTAGCTAACTAATGTAGTGCTCTGTAAATTCAGACTCTGAAAAGGTTTGCTTTTTTCTTTCTTTCTTCTGACCAGGCTTCCCTGAAATGTTTATTCTTTCATGAGGGTGATGCAAAATAAAATCTGGCTTTTGCCCAGAAAATCAAATTATATATATATAAGGAAGGAAGGAAGGAAGGAAGGCCACCTCTTGAAATCAATTAAAGAGTACAAATCAGGCAGGTGCCCAAAACACAAACAAGACAAGCAAAATAAAAGCAAGCTAAACATCATCTTTCTACATGCAGCTTAATTTAAAGAGTAACATGAAAAAGGGGGAATGGGTCTGAAACTAATCAGGTATTCTTTCATCAGTCAATCAATAAGAGTCAGTCAGGATGCTTTTTAAAAGGATGCTTGCTTATCTCCACTGAATTTCTTTGGAAGGGTGTAAAAAACTGGGATTCACTCTAGCATGACCCTAAAGGAATTCAGAGCTTCTTTGAGGAAATCATGAGATGCGGAACAAGGCAGGACCATATCAGGAGAGACGGAGAAACCTGGACAAGAGATTATACAGTTCACAGATAGAAGGAAGTATGAGAAAGAAGTTCAAAATAAACCCACCTTGATTTTGTTACATACAAAATGGGAGTCAGAAAAGAGGTTTTCAAGATTCTATGGTACTGTTCAACAATAAAGCAGCATTCCTTGAATCCCTACTGCAAGGGTGTCAAAATCAATCAAGTCACGTGAAGTATCATGAGGTATCATGGTGTTTTGTGCCTTTACGGAGCTGGAGTGGACGTAGCCTGCGGTTGACGCATCTGGCCTGTGAGCTTCCAGTTTGACAGGCCTGCTACTGTGTCTCTTTCTTCTTGAAGAAGTTTCCCTTTGTCTCATTTTAGACTCAAGGAAGTCAAGGCAAGGTTTACCTTGCGTTTCTTTCTCACAAGTTCTCCTTTTTTGGGACTGTGTAAGCTCTTAGAAGGTCAGGTCCCTCTTTAAAAGTTCACTCTCTTTCTCCCCTTAATGGCTCTCTCATCCCTTCTCCAAGGTCAGCTCTAAATTCCTTTACAATGACTTGCCAACAGAACACAATCAATTCACTCAAGAATCTTCCATGCAATTTCTGATTTCCCCCTTTTTTGAACCAGTACGTTTAGGCTACAGGCCTCCTTAATTTAAATCCAGTTAAACCCATTTCAGATTACAAGGATTTTGAGTTGCAAAAGTCAGAAGAATAGAGTAAGTAATAAAATCAATCCCAGCATCATTCCTCAATAATGTATTCTTACCATTGTAATCCCCAGACTCCAAATATCAGATTTTACACTGTATCCCTTTTGGTTTAGTTCTGGGTTGATTCTTTCAGGCTTGAATGGGGAATAAAAGAGAGAGAGAGAAAGAAAATTAAATTGATATATAGTTAGTTTGAAGTGTTCACTCGGGGAATGGAAAAATGTTCTACTTCTGCTATGAGAAACGTAACATATACACAGGCCAAACTGTTATTAGATCAACATAAACTGGGCCTGGGTCTATACAATATGCTTTGAGTCAAAGGCAAAGGAGCCAAATCGTATTATAACCTAGCAAGGAACAGGACAGGAGAGAATTCATTTTACAACAGCTAGGTTAATTACAAACAGCAATCCCTTTCCAGGATACAAGAACACAAACCATGCCCACATATGTCTGACTGGCCAATGTAACGAAACCAGTCAAAAATAGGGTACTTCCAAAACCCTGATTAATCAGTTTTCAAAAAGAAGTTGAAGTGCAACTTTGCACTGCAGGCTACTTCCCCACACCGTTCTGTTTGTTTCTTAAACCAACTTCAATCTGGATTGCAGTAATTGGTAACATGAATGGCCTAGTGTTCGGCTTAAGACTGTGGCACCACTAGAATTGATTGGCCTTTCTTCTGCTTCTTGCCCATGCCATCCATGCAGGAAAAGTATACCTAGCTTGGCTGGGTTTAGTGTGGATTGGTCTACAAATGCCTGCCTTTGCTCCCCCCAAAGTTTGCACAAAGTTTGCACATTCAGCCTTTCCCATGTTACCTTTAACAAAGGCATTGGTTTTTTCCCCTAACGCTACAATAATCAAAGCAATAGGAAGGTCTGTTAAAACCTTAGAGCAAAGAATAATTGAGCTACTCAGAAACAAAATGAATAATGTACCTTTGCAACTTAGTTGTTTCAAAAAATAAAGCAAAGGGAAACTCTGCAGGACTGTGTGCAGGATTGGGAAAGCAAAAGGTATATACCCAGTATATGTGCAGTTAAGGCAAAATCTGAAAGGATGCCCACTGGGAGATGTAAGAGTTGAAGGGATCATGTGGATAATGCATTGAGGTGCAGGCCATTATTCAATCAACTGAAAAATGATTAAGGAAAAAGTAAGCCACCAGCACCTGCCAGTCAAAACAGAAGATGGTTGTCCAGGGCAATGATCGAGTTACTAGAAGGTAGTGGGCATGCCAGCTGCTGTAGCCTGTTAGAACTGGGGCTGCTACTGAAATGGAATACAACACTCAAATTCTAAAGTGCTCAGATCAGGCCCACTGGGCTGGCCTGAAAATAGCAAAGGACCATCCTGCGGTGCCTCTGCTAGCGAAAATGGGCAGCCCCTGCGCATCCCATTTTAGGCCTGGATGGCCTCCTACAGCAACTGTTTCGGCCGGCAGGGTGCTGCAGGATGGCCGGCCTGTCTCCCCCCAGCCCCCTGGCCAACCCACAGAGGACAACCACAATCTGGCCCTGAAGAAATCCAGTTTGACACCCTTAGAATAAAGCATGGAGATCACTATCTCTCAATAGCCTAAATTAGGTAAGGTTTTCAAGAAAAAGTAGTTTTTTTATTGCAACTAGAATAAATAGGCATGAGGTGCATTTGTAATTGGCTGACAATGGGAGGAGGATATCATTTGTTCCTAGGCTTAGGAAGCTGTGATTGGTCCATACTGGTAATGAGCCAATGGGAAAGTGCAGTTTAAAGAATGGCATTATAAGGTCTCATGACAGTATTCATTGAGGGAATCCTGGCAATCAGGAAACATGTCTCCTTGACACTGATTGGTCAAAAGGACCTCTAAGACATGCCCACTGATGTTTGATTTGACCATGTAATGAAGCTTGTTACATGATTCTTGGCGGAAGGGAGCTGTGGTGGCGCAGTGGTTAGAATGTTGTATAGTAGACTACCTCTGCCACTGCCAAGAGTTCAATCCTGATCAGTTGACTCAGCCTTCCATCCTTCTGAGGTTGGTAAAATGAGGAGGCAGATTGTTGGGGGCAATGTGTTGACATTTGTAAGCTGCTCAGAGAAAAGCACCGTGGAGCAGTATGTCTCAGCACTATCGCTATCAGATACCACAAAGAAGCAGATAAGATCTTGCATTCCCCCAACACATGATTTTTTACCAGTTAAGCTGATGCTGTGGCTGCCAGAATGACTGGTACAAAAAATGATTGGTGTAGTGGGTGACTAGATAAAATGTTTTGTGAACAAAGCTTGAGGTAATGATCATCACAAGCGAATAAAGATTCAGGAGATTGTTTGATAAAAACAGATGGAAGGACTTCTACCATCTGCAAAGAAATCTGCCTCTTCACCACTTTATGGGAAGGTCATTAAGAGAAAGTAAAGTAAGTTACCATTCTTAAGAAATTCCAGGAGGTAAAAGTTCTGTAGGATCAGTTCTTGAAATTTTTGTACCTTACACGAATCAGTTTCAGTTCAATAAATTTAATTAACAAAGCTGTGTGAGAATCTTGCTTTTGGTTTGAGAAGCTGGTGCCAATCTTAACAAAACACGTAGCACAACTCCCATCCTATATGTTCTCCAGGTTGAAGGGATCTCCAAAAAAACAGGGAACCAAAAAACACTATTGTCTTCCTAAATGGAATAGCATGCAGGCTTTTCGAAGCCAATAATCACATCTTGCTAGTAGAAAAAAAGCAGCAGCTCCTCAAAGGAGAAGAAATCACAGATGGCAGCCAAAACAACAGTGTTAATATTCCAAAGCCCTGCAGGCTTTGAAAATTTCTCAGCAGAGCATCCTCCCTGACAGGTTTATGCATTTTGCTTAATTGTGATGGAGAAGATCTTTGCAGATTTGCCTGTAATCCTGGTAAGTTTATTATAGTATTAAGATGGCATGACCACCCATGCACGACCTTTAGAAGGCAGCCAAGGCAGTGACAAATTCATTTCTGCTCCATTCACAATTGGCTCAGTGTATGTAAGATGGAAGAATTCCAGCCAAAGGCACAGGAATCTATTCGCAAATGTAGGAAAGTGTATGTATTTCTACAAGAAATGAACTAGATGTGTTTAATATTAAGGTATTGGGAGGGAAGTTCTTAAGAACATAGAAAAAATCAAGAAGACTTACAAAACAATATTTAATTACTTTCATCTAAACTGCAGCTTAGTCAGATCAGACTGCTTCCTGTTTCTTCAGACATATTTGTGGATAAAACAGCTTGCTTGTTCTCAAGGAATATGAGGTTCTCCAAGTTTGCTCTTAGCTCAAAAAATTATTTGGATATACTTGTTCAACTTTGAATTGTACTTAATATCTGAGTCTTATGACACTCTCAGATAGATTTTTTGCTAAGATGTTCAAGACAGTTTACTTCCAATTAAGTATGCATTTAAGATGGCACATATGCTGGATTTAATTTTCATTTTATAGTATCAAGTTTTACAATTTTTGGCTGACCTTAATTGCCAGAGTAGAAGCTGTAATTACCAGTTCCCGGTGTGAACTGTTAATGTGCACACCATTCCCTTCAGGAAGGCTGAGAAAGTGCTGCACCACTGCTCAAAGGCACTATTGCATTGTACTGCAACAGAATCTAACACGCCTCATCTGAGCTAGTCTAACTTGACATACTGTGGGGGGGGGGGGCATACTGTAAATGTTAAATGCTCTTTGGGGTTTTAAAAGTACACGGAGCACTATGACACAATGGAGCACAGCAATTGCTCTCCCTGTGTTCAAGAGTCTCCAAAGGAAAGGCCAAGAGTTCCAAAACAGCTGTTTCACTGCCTCTGAAAAGCAAAGGCTGGGGCATATGTCAGCTTGTCTGCGCACAGTCAAAGTTCTCATTCTGGTTTGAGTAATAACAGCGAATTATTCTTTCTGCTTAAAGTGAACATGTGTATGTGGCTCCTTATCTCCAGTGTTCTTTCTACAGCAGCTTCTATCTCGGTCTATCATCTAATCATAGAGAGATACTTAGAATATTTACTTGAATGTGAAACCAATAAGTCCTATGGCTGGATGTATGACAGGAAAGCAGCACACCCGCCAGCCACAATAGTTTATCATGTTTGGCAAAATCTATGTCTATGGTGGTTCCGAATAATAACAAGTCCTCTTCCTAGTTTTGAAGACTGGGAATTGACAGTTCCAAATAATCCCTTCCTGTGTTTCCAATTTCAGTTCTAGTATGAAAATTGGTTAGGAGAGCATGGGACCGAAGATTAGTGGTGATACCTTGGTTTTTTCGCAGTATACATTTAGACATTCATTGCAGAAGAATTCAAGCTAATCATAACTAGTTGTAACTTATTTTAATATTACAAGCTGCAGAAAACCATATTCTCAAACATGTCATTATGAATTTGGACAACATTGTTGGTTGGAAATGGGCATCAGGAAGCCACATTCTCTAAAGTCATCTTGTGAGTCTCTATTTCAGATCCTCCCGTTGATAGAATGAGGTAGGTTCTGGTCTGAGACACAATCTTTTCAGTCATGGCACCTTAGAGCAAAACATTGCTTCATTTTACTCTAAAACATTGCTTTATTTTACAAGACAAGCCCAAAGTCATTCTAACAGGTTTTCATCAAGCCAAATCTTTAGAGCTTTATTTTCTACTGATATTTCTGCTGTTTCTATGGTGTTTTCTTGCTGTTCAGATGCAAAGCAACCTTGAATACATTAGAAATGTAGAATACATATGTCCATACATACATACTCCCTTTTTTTAATGACCCTGTAATCTCTTAATTCAGGGTAGAGTTGGGGTGACTGAATGTTTACTGGCCAGATGCCCTTCCTGATGCCTTGTGGAGTCTGAAGCAGTTTTTCTTTGCACCCTGAAAAACAGCTAACAATACCTAGAATTGAATTCTCAACCTTCTGAGTGGGAGGTGAACATCTTACCACTAGGCCACATGCCACTCACACAGAGACAGACACACACACACACGGGTCACGAAGAGTTGGGCATGACTTAGCGACTGAACAATGCAAACACATAGTGTGTGTGTATATCTGAAATTTAATAAAACAAAGCAAATATGTCACTGTGTGCATAAAAAGTGATGTGACACAGTTTGCCCTGAAGGCTTCACGATTCACTGCACTTACTGCCATATACGGTTTGCAGCCAGCATCCATTGTCTTAGCCACAGAATCAACGAGGTACCCACTAATTCCAAAGTCACACATTTTCACCTGTCCTTGTGTATTTATCAGTACATTGGAAGGCTTGACGTCTGCAAAATAAATTACAGTGGAAAGTCATTGCTTGCAAGCATTCCTTTATTTTTTTTTCTCATGTTGCATATTATGGTAAAAAGGGAAGCAGGCTAAAACATAGGTTGTCACCAGCAGAGGGCACCCAAAGCAATACACTGTTTATTTGTTGGCTTAAAATAAAAGGATCTATACACAAAATGCACACACATGGAGAGGCAAATATGTTTTTCCATAGATTGTAGTCTGGCATTTATTCCAACCAATAATTCTGCTATTAATTTATACTGAGAAAACAGCTAATGGAATTCAAACAGAAGGGCAAATGCTTTTAACTGTGGTTTTTTTGATCAGGATGAAAACCCTAGAAATTGGCACTGAGAACACGTACTTTCTTTCAAAGTTTCTTCTTTCCGTGGAGTAAAATGAAACATGGTTAAATGTTGATACTTACTTATTTGACTGATCGATTTATTTCTTGCCTTGCACTCGAGCGCTCAAGATGGCACGCATAACAGTCACTTGTACTTCCCCCCTCCCCACAAAAGAACCCTGTGAAGCAGATTGGGCTGAGACATCAGCCCAAAGTCTAAGTGCTATTGCTATATAAACATCATGAACATGCTTGAGGCTTCCTTCTCTACAACACTGGTTTGCTTAACATGACATAAGCACTCATTTGAGATCTTAAACTACCCATTCTGGATTCACCATCTGTTACAGCATTCAGACGGCAGGTGTGAGTAAGTATGTTTCCTATAGTTTAAAGCAATATATGAAAAATATCCACCAATGCCTTATTGTGAAAACAGACAAACAGGATCTCTGATTAGCACTAAGGCACAGGATAATTTCACAGAGCTTTGAGGTGAAAACTGGCTCTTGATCCGATAGTTACCCGTTCCTCAAGCTACTGCAATGAAAATCTCTCTGTCCTGGATGTCTATGAAATGCAGCAGAGAGGCAGGTTTTCCAGTCACAATCCAGAGCAGGGGTCGCCAACCTTTGGGATCTCAGAGACTACTAAACTCATTATTTTAAATCCTGCAGACCAGAGATCCTGGGAAAATCCTCAAAACAAGTCTGCAGGAAAATTCCCCACCCCATTTCCTATCAATCGGCCATTCTTTATTTGGGATCACAGAATACCATCTCCAGCTCAGTTCTTGGGGGGAGGGAGGGAGAGACTTTTGGCTTCGTGCAAGGAAAGCAGCAGAAGCAGCAGAAGTCTTTCTTTTTCTCCCACAAACTCTGCCAGAAATGAGTCTTTGTCACACCGGTGCAGCCTCTTGGAGCAGGATGTTTTGCAGGGTTCCAAAGACTCATTTCTGGCGAAGTTTGGGGGAGAGAAAGAAAGACTTTTGCTGCTTTCTTTCCGTGCAGCCAAAAGCAGAAGAAAGAAGCAGCCCAGTGGCCAGGCCAGGTGCGTAGGGCGAATGAGGGCAAGTTCCCCCCTCCCCCCTTCCCCTCACTACCTTGTGCTATTCGCAATGCAAGCGATGCAAGCCTTGTATTCCCACGGGCCATGTGGGCGGTGCAGCCTTGTGTTCCCACACAGCCTGGATTAATTGCTTTGGGGGTTGCTTTGGGAGTGACATTTCTCTGTAGACCACCAAAATTTTCTCACGGACCACCAGTGGTCCCCGGCCCACTGGTTGGCAACCACTGATCCAGAGGACAGCATGTAGCATTTCAGTTGTGTTACTAATTGCTCAAAGCACATGAATCAATTTGCCCCCTAAATCAGAATAAACTTGGCCTGACTTTAGTTGCTCTCTATAGCCCAATGCCTGTTACTGAAGAAAGTCCCCTTTATCCTTAGACAAGCCTCTCTGCGATAAAACACTACAGACAAGCAAAAAGTCCGTGAAGACATGGTTTTGCGAGCGGGCCTGGGGAACCCAGAGTGGGATGGAGCCCATTAAATGGCTGGCATAAGTATGTGTTGTCGCCAGGGTAGGGTTTTTCATTTCTTTTATTTTGTGTTTTTATCTCCTGTAAGCCGCCTTGAGTCACCGTGAGTAACAATAGCACTTAGACTTGTATACCACTTCACAGTGCTTTTACAGCCCTCTTTAAGCGGTTTACAGAATCAGCCAATTGCCCCCTAACAATCTGGGTCCTCGTTTTATCGACCTTGGAAGGATGGAAGGCTGAGTCCACCTTGAACCACTCAGAATCGAACTCCTGAGTGTCAGCAGTGAGTTACCTGCAGTACTGCATTCTAACCAGTGCACCACCGAGTAGGTGACAATATACATTTTTAAAAATAAATAAATGAAATAAAGGCAAAAAACCCTAATTCCAAATGATGTAATACAACTTAGTCACCTTAGAACAGGGGTGTCAAATTCGCATTGTCACGCTGTTGTCACGTCATGTATCGTGACTTTTTCTTCCCTTGGGTTGAGCATGGACAGCGCATGACACATCCGGCCTGCGTGCCGAGAGTTTGACATCCCTGCCTTAGTATAATAGCATGGCAATCCACTGTCTATCCAAAGGTGTTAGGTGGAAAAAAAATATCTGGGAAAACAGGAAGCCATTATTAAGCAAAAGCACTGCTGCCCAGTGTTCTAGGGCTGCAGTGACATTCCCTTAGGGAAGGGGGGCCGAGTCAAAATGTTTGGCTGGGGGTTTTCTTTATTGTTCACTTTGGACCCAGGGTAGTTAAATGAAAGATTTTGCTTCTTTAAAATAAACAAAAATCATGGCTTTTCAGAGGTGAATGTCGATGGCAAGATCCAAGCAGCACTGGAAATCAAATGGGGAAAAATAAAGGAAGGAGAGAGGAGGAAGAGACCATTAGCTGTGGGTCCTGGATTAAATGACCCAGATCTCTGATGAAAAAGCCCTGCCCCCCTCTTTCACGGCTAAGAAATATGTGAGAGAATTGAAGTACCAATTTTGTGCTTGCTTACCTCGGTGAATTACAGAGAGTTTACTATGTAGGTGTTCTAATGCTTTTACAATCTGAAACACACAACAGAGACAATGAGCTGTAGCTGCTGAAGCAGAAATGGTTATTTTCAGGGCACAAGTTCAAATCCCCCCCCTTTTTTTTTCAACACTTAACCTCAGGTAGAGACAGTCTGGGGTTGGGCAACTTGGTAATTAACCAGCAGAAGAATGCTGAGCCCGCAGTCTAATACCAATGTAATAAAACATGATTCATGCAGCATGGCCAAGCTAAAGGTTGATATAATGAGCCCTTTTTCCAAGGGTCGAACTCTACCCACCCTTTCTGTATCTTGATGGGGGAATTTTTTTTTTTGTTAGAATTCCAGCCATCTCCCAATGAATAAAATATTTTTACAGCAAGGATCTGTCTGATTATTTTTCCCCTGCAAAGAATTGAGGGGATGTTGGTATGTTGGTTATCAGGCAGGATAAGTTAAAAAAAAATCCCTTATCTCATGAGTAAGATTGCAATAAAATAATATGCACCTCCTATTGTCAGTTACCTTTCTGTACAGGTAATCCTCAACTTACAACAGTTTCCTTAGTGACCGCTCAAAATTACAACGGCATTGAAAAAAGTGACTTATGACCATTTTTCACACTTATGACCATTGCAGCATCCCTATGGTCACTCGATCAAAATTCAGCCGCTGAGCAACTAACTAATCTTTATGACAGTTTGCGGGGTCCCGGGGTCATGTGACCAACTTTTGCAACCTTCGGACAAGCAAAGTCAATGAGGAAACCAGATTCACTTAACAGCCATGTTATTAATTTAACAACCAGAACAATTCACTTAACAACTGTGGCAAGAAAAGTCATAAAATGGGGCCAAACACACTTAACCAATTTCTCACTTAGCAACATAAATTTTAGGCTCAGTTGTGGTCATAAATTGAGGACTACCTATATAAGCACAAAAAATGTCAAAAGGTTGAACAGGTTTTTGTTGCACCTAAGTTGGTCCTGACCTTCTCCTTTCATGAGAATAGTTTCTTCCCCATAAACAAAAATACTGCCACCACTTCCATCAATGCATTTCCAGGAAGCTTTTAAAGGAAAGATAAGCTATAGGATAATTCTGTGCATCAGCTTTTACTACAAACCATTTTCAAATGTTTTTTTCCCTTTTAAATTGAGGCAGATTGTCTGTGAACTAGCAGATTAGCTACACCCAGAAGCTTTCTCCTGCCTCAAGGGTTTAAGAAGTTGCAGACTGCAGACAGATAGACTAGTAAAACCAAATAATTACATTTCCCTCCGTGTTCCTTAGAGGTATGAGGAAAGAAAAGTAGGAAATCTACCTCTGTGATTTGACAGCTCTGGCTTCCAACCTACAGCTTTCTCCCCCCCCCCCCCCCCCCCCCCNCCCCCCCCCCCCCCCACACACGCACTTTTAGCCCCAGTGTTTTGGAAAAGGTGTAAGAACCTCAACTACAAATAACTAAGCAAAACATAAATACAATCCTTTTTTATGTTTGTTTGTTTGTTTGTCTGCGGTTTTTACTTTTACAAAACAAATAGGAATGCCTTCATATTTCATAAAACTCTGCCCCAAAATATACAAATTATAAACAATCTTTTTTTTTAAAAAAAGTTTCAGAATATCAAGGTATTTAACACAGAATCCCTTGTATTGTTTATCTAACCCTGGGCAGGCAATTTTCTGTACAAGCACTCTGCCTTGGATTTGAACTAAAATGGTTCATGCGTGAAGCAGGCAAAGTAAGGCCCAAATCAAATTTTACCTTCAATATCTAGCCTACTAATTAAAAGAAACAATCCCTTAAAAAGCAGTGTACACGTGATCCCCATTAGCAGCAACTGGGACTGCCAGAACTGCAGTTGCTAAGCAATGTAGTCACACTGTTGTTGGTTTTTTTTTTTCCTGACTTACAACCATACTGATGTGAAACCATTTCTGGAAGAGAATTATAATTTTTAAAAAGTAGAGCACTTACAGAGACAGCTATTTTCCCTAGGATATCCTCAGGAATTGTTAAACCCCTGTCAATCACTTGCTTGTAGAATTTGTCCAGTGAGGTATCCATCAATTCCATACAAATCCACACATCCCCCTAGACAAATGGGAGTTGGTGAAAGGGAGAACACATCAGTGAGTTTTGACCAGTTTTTATCACCAAAACATGTCCTTACCAAAACACACATGCATTGCCTCCAAAGCTTTCTTATCGACTTACATCAAATTTTTAATAAGGCCGCCTACTGCACATTGCAGTCTTTAGAGCAGGCCTGTCAAACTGGCGGCCTATGGGCCGGATATGTCACAGCGCAGGCCACGCCTACCATGGCTCCACAAAGGCAAAAAAATGTCATGATACATCACAATCCAGCCAGTGACACAATCGAGTTTGACACCGTGCTTTACAGTGACCTGTGGATTCTGGAATATGTTAGAAGGTTCCTTTCCTATTGTGTGGAATGTGAACTCTTTAGATTGACTGATGGAAGCAATGAGCAATAAAAGTGTGGGGAAAGGCATGCACTAATTAGAAATTAGAAAATACTACAAAGAGAAAATAAATCATTTACAAGCTGCTTGTCAGATTAAAAACTCTTGTTTGTTGAATAAAATTCAACCAGAGAGAGAGGTCTACCTTTTAAACCACGGATTTGATTGTTTCCGAAGAGGATGAAAGGAAAAAAGTTCTGCTGGCCATTTTTTGTTCTTCTTGTTAGGATTTTGCTATTTTAAAAATCTAGCATCGTAGTCTGATACACTAAAACAGATATAACTAATGCAACCCAACAAAGTCTTTCAGATTTGCCAAGAGCATAACTCTTTGTTAGTGAGATGATTTGGGATTATACATCCTTCCAATACCTCTTTTGCTATTTTTCATTGTGGGACGAAAACATATATTATTCTCCACTGAGCTTTCCATCTTCTAGGTCAAATGAAAATTTTGTTGTTCAGAACCTTTTGTCCATGCCTGGTTTTGGGGTTTTTTTTGTGTGTATATTGAAGATATTTTGTTATCAACTGAATTGTCTCCTGGGGTCTTACCGTAACAACTGGTTGTGCGCAATTTGCAAATGATTTAAAGAGCTTGGGGCTTTATTTGACCACCACAAGCTCTCTGCCAGTTATTAAAGCAGTCCATCTTTTTTCACAAGAAGGTACAAAGCCAAGCCCCCTTATGAATAATCTTTAGCAATTACAGACTGAAGTATTTTGGTTTGCTATAAGGCATATTAAATAACAGGATAGGATGGAGTTTGAGTAACTGAAATCCATGCATTATTTGGTTTTAGATCCAATCAGTGGTCAAATGAAGGACAAACCTAGGAATAGCCCAGCAGGTTGCCCACTCCCAGGTTAAATGACCATCCAGTTTATCTAGTATAATTTTCGATGTCCTAGATAAAAGCGTGCTCTTAAATCCTACCTCTCGAAATAGTGCACCATAGAACGTGACAGTGAAATGACAGTCTACAGTTCTCATAGAAATGTCCAAGTCCATCAATAGTCTCTTCTGTTCCTGGCTATTCACGGTTGCTCTGATGCGCTGGAAAACAAGAGCCAGTTTACATGTTCACTCTTCCTATTCTTAATCATGGATGCTTTTATCAGACAACAACCTGGCTGTCAAAATGACAACATTCCCTCAAAGAGATCTTTACCAGAGGCAAATCTTCTCTTCCTGATCTTACTGGATGGGCAGAATCAACCAAAGAGAGAGTTCCAGACATGTCCAGGCCATTAGGTACTGTAGGTGCTTAAAGAAGATAACTATCTTTTGAATCACACCACAGAATTAACTGGCAATCATTGCTGTTTTCACAGCAGTAGCATTACGCTGGTAGACCTAGGAGTTTGGTTATTTTATCAAACAAATTTAGCCAGTTATTTTTCTGGAGGCTCATCTCTTTTACTGCAGGACAAGGAGAAACTAATACCTGGTGGCCCACCCATCAGAAGCAGGAAGCCTTCAAATTAGGTTAGTTTCAAGGTGGCAGCCACAAATGTTCAAGCCAGCTAACATTGTGGCTTGGGAGTTTTTAATCCCCGAGTCCCAGTATCCTTTGACAAAACTCAAATGTTTTTATGGCCTTAAATAAGATGGCTGCAGTCCTCGGCACACTTACCTGGTGGTGATGGAGGAGAGTAACTTCTTTAAAATCCAGTGCAACTTATTACTGCGTGCATAAACATAAGCTTAGGCTACAAATGCCCCATAACAGACACTCCAATATGAAGCTTTTTTAAAAACCTCTTTGTGCCTTTGTGAAATGGGGATGATAACACTTACCTACCTCACAGGCGTAATTTATGTCTGGGGAGCACTGTGAGATCCTTGGATGTGAGGTGCTATAGAAGGGCAAAGGATGATCGTTATTACGTAAGTGCTTGTCTGACTTTTCCCCCCTTTCTGTTTATTCATTTTTGCTTTCTTGGGTCTTCTATCATTAACAAGGCAACAATGGCAGAGCACTGGGTTAAGAGAGACCAAAAAAAGAGCACCAGGTTTAGGAATGCATTCTTCACCTGCCCCAATCCAACACACTCTTTGCATGAATGGCAGCTTTGATGTACTCTGCCAGGATTCTGTCATTCATTTTTATGTGTAGGGTTAGCTACTGAATTCTTGCTATCCATGTCTTGATTGAGTGGGCTGTCATACTTCTCCAGTCTCTGTGTTCACTAGAGACAAGGAGGTCTTTGTGAATTTCAGTATCTTCCTTTAGGCATTGGTTATCTCAACAAGCTAAACCACGATTTGACTCTATAGTTTGATATTACCAAAATATTAAGGGATTACACTGTGGTTTAGCAGTAACTTGAATTCGATAATATATTTTATCAGGCTAGTTGTCAAAACAGTTGGAATCTGTGACCAATGTAATTGATAGGCAGTTTGGCATTCCATAGAAAATTTATATTTCATGTTATTGTAATTGCTTTAAAAAACAAGTTCTAGTCTGTTCCCCAAGGCATACCTTACCATTTTCACAGCTTTTAGAAAGGAAACAAGCAAGTCATAATCAGTTATATTTTGTATGCTAATCACTTTCAGTAGAATCTGCCATCAACATATGCAAGAAATTCTTTTTAAGTGTTTTAATTCAGTGGAACAATGTTTCTTTCTCTTTCTGTTTTAAATTTTCATATTTAAAATATTGTTTATCTTTATTCAGATGACAATTAATCCCAAAATGTTAATTTGGATCATCAACTGACAACTTTATTAACAAAGTACAAAAAGTCATATATTTTCTGAGTTTTTATGAAATGTAGCTTGCTAGTACTTGATATTAACATAATCATTATTATTGAATGGAATGAAATTATCTAATGAAATGATCTGTATGTGTGATTACCTACCATGAATTCATATTAAAACAAAAAGCACATTGATGTTCAATTACTGTAATGATATTCAATGGTTATAATATGCAAAGTAAATTCTGAGTATTATTGAATGTGAGGCTTTAAATACGTAATTTTAAATATATGATTGTAAAGACATATTACAAAGATGTGAACTAAGTAGAAGTTCTAAGTCAGTTGGATATTTTTTCTTTTTGCAAATAAAATCCTGTTCCGATCCCTGCCACTGGAACAGGACAAAAATGGGGCGCATGTAGGTCAAAAACGGGGTGCGCGGAGGCTGAAAATGGGATGCATAGGCCAAAAATGGGGCACACAGAGTGGCGATAGGTGATGGCAATCCCTGCAGCCTGAAATAGCTGATCGTTGGGAGGCCAATCCAACTAACAATCAGCTGCTTGTGCTAATCAGGCTGTCCTGAAGCAGTCTGTTTGCTGCAAGGAAGCAAACTGGCCGGAGGCAGAGGCCAAAGGGTGAGGGCTGAGGGGTGAGCAGAGCTTTGGAAACATTCACTATATAAGACAGACAGACATTTCCACCTACTTTTTTTTTTNNGGGGGGGGGAGAGTGCGTCTTATACACCAAAAAATACAGTATATGTCAATTGGTAAGAACCAAAAATAATTCCTAAATCCATTCCTGAGTGCCAATCAATTCCAAAAGGGAGAAAGAATATAAAGGAACATTTGATTTTTAGATATGGAAGCAGGATTTATGGAACATAATGCAGATACTGGATCAAATTTTATGATCGACTACATGTGTATAGATCTCGACAACTTACGATTCATCAATGTACAAATAATGGGCCAGTGTCTATTTCTTTGGAGCTTTCAAAACTGAATGAAATTTGACCATTACACTTTGGCCTAATCACATCCACCTTGCTGTTTCAAAATCCTAAAGAAAATCTGGGGTGAATTTGGACGGTTAATGTACAACAAGAGAGAATCTTACTCTACCTTCACTGCCATTATTTGTCCACTGGGCATATGTCGCATCATCTCTACCACCCCGTATGCACCACGTCCTAATTCTGATATTGGCTCCAGGTCATCAGCTTTAACTTCAAAGTTCTGTGAAGAAATAAAGCCAAGGGAAAAAAAAAAAAAGAAGTTAAAAGGCAGATCTTCATTCCAATTCAGCCAAAGCAGGTAACCTGTTTAACTGTCCATTTTCTTGGACATTGTTTCCCTAAAGGGAAATTAAAATTAAACATTTGATTTTCACACATTAAATAATTTTGCTTTTGTGAGCCTGATCTTTTGCACAGATTTTTTTTAATCTTTCACTAGATTAGACAAGTGAAAGTCTAATTTCAACAAGCGGTTTGCACAAGAAATATTCTTTCTTTGGAATCAAAAGAATAGTAGTTCCCTCTTCCATTCTCCAGATCATTTCAGATGTATTCAGCATCAGATTTCACCACAGGTGAGAGATGCAGGCGGGTGTGTGTGTGTGTGTGTGTGTGTGTGTGTGTGTGTGTGTGTGTGGACAAGCTCTCTGAATTATGGGCAGGTATGTGGATGTTGTGGGGGCAGGAGGAGGTATCACAGGCAAGGTCCAGACAGGCACTGCAAAGTACACATGGGTATAAAAGCAATAGGAACAGGAACAACTTTTGATTTCTCAAAGGCTTTCCCACTGATTTTGCTTATAGGAAGCCATCAGAAAACATTGAAAAACACAATCATTTGCTCATGGCTTGCTGTAATGTAGGTGGGCACTGAGCACTCAAACTGAAATCATGTTGCTGTGGTGACACTGGAAAAGTCAGAGCTCTGAGGACCATTTTAAGGCCCCACCACAATCATCATCATTGTAACAATGAATGGTTGCTATATGGATGCTCTTAAAAGAAAGTAATTCAATGCCTGTTAAAGCACCCTACATCATTTGTTAAATGTTAAAGCTTTTTGAATGCTGGATTAAACAGGTAAAGGATATAATCAATAAAAATGTAAATAACAAAGAAATAAAATTAGAGAGAGAGAAAGAGAGACAAGATGCACACACACACACACAAACACATTTCTACTGCATTCATCCCTATTCACTTCTTCATTAATTTCCATCTTAATTTTCCCAATAAGCACACAAGCAGACCTGCCCAGCCCACCATATTTTATCTTCACCATACCTTGTCTCCAATATTAATGCAAGCTTTGGAATCCAAATCTCTAGGTGGCCTGTGAAATTAAGAAAAGTAAAATAAAAAAATAATTTGATTTGCGCTTAAATTCATACCTATGAACACCTGTATCGAAAAATGCATTAACTACTTAGAGAAGAAATGCTGATTTGGAACGATGTTTTTAAAAAATATTAAGAGAGTTTGGAAATTAATACATTTTAAAATTGTATACTTGGAAAATACTGTTTGTTTAAGAAACTATTGCTTGTGTATGTGAATTTCCTATTAAGTAATTTTTAAAATATGAATTTAAGTTTAGGAGTTACCAATAATTAGCTATCACAAGAAATTTTGTATCTATCTCAAGTTTTTTAAAGTATTTTAAATTAACATATGCATAATGATCAATAAAACACTGCACATTTTTTTAATGTAAGAACTTTTTAAAAATAGAAGCAGCAACAATGATAAAAAGGCAGCAACTGTATTATTCAAAGGACCCCCAAAGAATAGTTTGTGAACAGGCATAAATATATATATTTAAGCCTAAGAAAATATGTTAAGTGTTAAACACTTACTTAATCAATCTCTTCCATTCTTTATATTATAGGTAAATTACTTTGCTGATCAGTTAAAAAAATGGAAACTAAGGCAATTTTTAAATATTCTTCACACTTCTGCTTGGTGGTTAGAAATTTAAAATTAATAAAATTCTCGAAATGGAGAAAACCCTACAGGACAACTGGGCTGGGAGGCTAGTAGAGAAGTCCAAGTTCCTAGAGGAAACTTGCAACCTAGAAGACCTGAGGGCAAGACAAGATAACAGATGGAAACTTATCAAAGAGAGGTCTAACCTACAATTAAGGAAAAATTTCCTGTCAATGAAAACAATCAGTGGAACAGCTTTTCTTAAGAAATTATGACTGGACATCCATTTGTCTGAAATGGTTTAGGGTCCCATGCTTGAGCAGGTGGTTGGTCCTCCAAGATCCCTTCTGTTATTATGTATTACATTTCCTCTGATTTCTTTACAATGCAAAAATCTTAATGTGCTGTAGAGTGTTAGATTCTGACTTGACACCAGATCTAAAATGAACTTCAGAAGTTCTAGTGTCCAATACCCATTTAATTATCTATATTATTAATACTATACCTCTCTTCCATGCAAAGTAACCATTCCTCTAACTGCACCAAATATCTCTGGATCATTTCAATGGACAGCAGTTGTCTTTTCATTTGCTTCCCCTGAGCTCCTGTAGTAAGGTTTCCCTGTCCACTCATGTCCAACTCTAAGATGCGGTACTCATCATTTTTCTCGGCCGAGGGAGCCAACATTGCCTGAAGACATTATTTATGGTCATGTGGCCAGCATGGCTATACACAGAAGATTTATGGAATGCCGTTACCATCACACCAAAGTGGTACCTATTATTCTACTCACATTTGCATGTTTTCAAACTGCTAGGTAGGCTCTCAACTTTCCAGTTGACAAGCTCAGCGTCTTTAACCACTGAGCCATCATGCCCCTGCGTTCCTATAGTACTGTGGTTGAAAGAATAAATAATTCCTCTAAATGATGAATTCCTTCCTTTTACTCACCACAAAAAAATCCACATATTATGTTTGGCCTTGATTTCTTAAATACAGCTGAAGTTAGGGTTTATTGTGACTCTTTCTGCTAACCCTCTGTTTTATTTTAATTGTGTACCAAAAGAGATATATACTGTAAATCTTCAATTTTGCTCATTTAATCTGATCTGATGAATTACATAGAGAAGTAGGCTTACTGGGAAAATACCTTATTTATCTTGCATTATACCTTATTTATCTTGCAAATACCTTATTTATCTTGTATTATCTATGACAGAAATAGCTCCAACTAACCTGAGCACTGATGAATGTTATAAATCCTTTCTTTTACAAAGGGACAGCAATGTTTATTATAAAAGGACTCCTGCTTAAGTCAACTACAACTTAACACAGAAAAATCAGAAGATCTTAATGAATGAAGGGAATATATGTGTCCCAGGATAATGAGGCAGGGTTCAATCTGGGCCAGTCACGAGGACCATTGTCTTTCAGACCAGACTGCAAGACCATAAGTGAGTGGTCAAACAAGGACACTCAAACTCATTGTTAGCCTCACATTGCAATGAACAAGGACACACATTCCACTTTGCAGCAATCAAGATTGTTGGATGAGCAGGCACAAAAACAGCCAAGAAAGTGACTGAAGCCTGGGAAACAGGCCCCTCATAAGTCAATAGGAGTGCTGATTTACCACCAGCCTATCAAGGACTTAGAAGGCGAGGGCTGGGCAGCACAAGCAAACAACAGCTAATGACTTAAAAGCCAGCCATCAACACATCCCAATCAACATCTAAAAAGCCACTTACAATGGGCACTATAAATACCACACACAGAACAGCACACACTCTGCTGGAGAGAAGTTCCCTGAAGATGGGTTCTAGCATAAGTGCTTTCTGGTCTGACCCAGACTGGATCCTGCAGAAGATGTTAATCTGAATTCCTCAACATAATCCTAAATCCCTATGCCCATGAACTTTCAACTTCTGATGTCAACAGAAACTTGCTTACTGTATTTCAAAATTCAAAAAGGTATTTCCTTTTCTTAAATTGTTCTTTTTAAAAAAAGGCTGCTTAAATAACTCAGAACTCCTAAATAGCAATATAGTACTGAAAATTTATTCTCTGTCTGTTTTAAATGGCTTCCCTCATATTACATTAGAATAGTTTTAACCTCCATGAATATTTCAGAGCTAAATTTTGATACTGGGGTAAATATGAAAAAGCTATCAATCATCATTACTCCCTATCCAGTTCCCAATCTGCAGCAGTTAATAATGTGAGGTGGGGAAATATTGTGTCATAACAATGTGCAAATACCAGTCACATTATATAAGGGACTAATAAATGACAGCCTGCACACACATGAATACATTCATACATATATGCAGACATAGCTTGTGCCAATAGCCTTTATGTGTTAGGATAGTAGATTAGGATTAATAAACTGGGAAGGTTAAAGACCCACTTCCCTGATCTTTCCTGACTTATTAATGTTGTTGATGTTGATTTTATTTAGTGCCTTATATCTGCAAGATGTATTGATTATAGTGCAGAAAACTAGGGCAGTGAGTGTTAGCTTCCTGTCAGAAAGGACACTGTCACTGAACCTTGAAGAAACCCAAACTTCTTTTAAAAAATTAGACTGTTAGGGGCTATCATAACACTAAGACAGGCTTAAGGAGGCAAGAAACAAGAGGGTAGAAACAAGCAACAGACTCTTGTGATGGGCCACATCAAATAACCAGAAATGTAACATGTAAACATGGGAACAGTGCAACTATATAGGTATGGCCAACTGAAAGCTAAAACAAGGAGAAGAGAAATAGTTCTGTTCTAGGAAATTGGTCACAAGGGAACATTCAGGCTTGAGAAGTCCTTCTATTGATTGATAGAGCAAGCATCAGGTTCTTGGTGGAGACTGTACTTCTGTTGGTGTTTTGGATGCCTTGTTATTGATTGAAAGAAGAGGGAAGTGGGGGAGAAAAGCAAATACAGCCTGCACCCATAATGCAATGCGTGTGTAACCCCTCCACACTCCCCAAGCCCCAGCATATGTGCGCATGACCTCCACGTGTGCAACCCTGCATATGCGCGCACATCCACCTCATACGCCCCACGCATGCGCGGCAGATACCCGACAATTTGGCTGGCAGGAAGCATGCACACATGCACAGTGGAACTGAGCTGGGGCGACAGCTTGTGTGCCAGCAAAGATGGCTCTCATGCCACTTCTGGCACATGTGCCACAGGTTCGCCATCACGGTTATAAAATAGACCTCCTATTTGAAAGGAAATACAGCAGACATAGTCAAGAGCAAGTGGGGAAAAAGGTTGTTATCCTAGGTGACTGCCAAATTAGAAAGAAACAACAGCTTAACACAATTCAATAAAGTATGTCTCTGTGTTATCCAACACATTTGTCAAGGTATCCTCAAGTAATCATTAATCCAGCAAATGTCAAGGCTCCAAGTCATTCTCCATGACCCTGTACACTAGGCAAACATTATATATTTCCTGGAAGCAGTGCAAACTTCGAAGCTAACAGTTACGGAAGACATAACACAAACCCAGAAAACAAGAGACAAAATGGCAAAAAGCAGCTTGGTTTTCCTCCTAGTGATTGTTGCAGATCAAGCAAGAAAATGTTGCCTGACATTTTCATCTACGTCACAGCCTCCAAATGAATGAAAACTCCACAACTGAAGAGTCGAAAAGTTCAAGTAGTGAGCTTGTTAGAATGCAATGTGAAAGTAATCCAAGAACTGTTACTTGAATATGACAGTTTAATGATCCCAATATCCTAAAATGCAATGAAAAAGCTATCACTCACCAACTGTGCTGTGATTTTACAGACACACCCACACTTAAAAGGATATCTCACTGTACATTATTTTGTGCTGCTTTTTAACGTACCAGTTTGCTTATTAAAAAAAAACAAAAATCAATACTAATAAAGGAGAATGTTTGTAGCTCAGGGTTGAAATGAGGGGAGAACACCAAGGGACCCTTCAAAAGTATATATGTACTAGATATATAATTATATATAGATTTGTAAACTATTTACAGCTAAAATGATGTATTATATCTTTTAAAAATACTTCTCATGTATTTTTCCTTTTCTTTGACAATACATATTTGTATGCCTATATCTTTACTTTTCAGGGTTTCTCTGTCATTATTTTAAAAGTAGTAAAATAATAAATTTTAACTAAGAGCAAGGTCTCTTCCAGGCAGATCTGTCCCTTACAGCTTTCTATTTTCTCTACAGGCATAAATTTCTATGGAGCTTCCTGCTCATTGCTGTCCCAAAGGTGCTTTTTCAAGAGGCAACTAGACTTTCTGGCTTTTCTTTGAAGGCATTTTGCTTCTCATCCAAGAAGCTTCTTCCAGAGCTGAAGCAGCTTCTTGGATGAGAAGCGAAACATCTTTAAAGAAAAACCAGAAAGTCTAGTTTCCTCTTGAAAAAGCACTGTTGGGACAGGCATAAATGTTAAGTTCGAGAGGATCTTGAAAGCATGTAAGAACTGTCTAGGGAAGTGCTATCCCATTCTGAGAAAGATAATTTCTAACATGTGAAATCCCCCAACCCCAGTCAGTCCTTAGAAAGTTCATGGTTGCTATAAACCCCCATGCTACCTCTGAATCCACACCTAAAGAAGGCAAACTGAAGTCCCAATGCCTTAAGTTCTGGAGACTTTATTGCCAAACTGACCACAGTATCAAGCAGCTCAGGTAGGATAGCCCCTTTGTAGCAGGAAGTTCTGATACAATAGTCGCAGTCCTAGTTGAGCTCTAGAGCTCAACTTCATGAGCAAGATCTCATATCCGGTTTCTGCAAAGCTTTATCTCAGAGATGCCTAGCAAACAAAACATTGATGTCCTGCAAGGTTCACATAATACAAGCAAGAACTAGAGCCATGGTGGCGCAGTGGTTAGAAAGCAATACTGCAAGCTATTTCTGCTGACTGCAGGCTGTTTGCAGTTTGGCAATTTGATTCTGACCAGCTCAAGGTTGACTCAGCCTCCCATCCTTCCGAGGTTAATAAAATGAGGACCTAGATTGTAGGGGGCAATAGGCTGACTCTGTAAACCGCTTAGAGAGGGCTGCAAAGCACTGTGAAGCGGTATATAAGTCTAAGTGCTATTGCTAGATTGTAGATGAGGGAAACTTTATTACAAGCCAAGCATGTATTCAGAACCAGCAGCTGGAAACTAGGGCAATTAGGTCTGATGGCCAGGCACTAGGACAACAGAACATGGCAACACCTAACTGTACAGCTCCAACTGGCCCTTCACCGAACACAGGAGACAGGCAACTTTGCCTACTGGATTATCCAGAGGTTCACTCCAAACAATTCTTAATCCACTGATTCCTGATACTTTGAACAGACCTGAAAAACCTCCATCCAGTTATCAAACCTCTGCCACCTTCACAAATTTCCAGCAACCTACAGTATAATAAGCTCTTAACTCCTGTGAGCCTGTCCTAAAGATATTAGGACAGGCTCATAGGAGTTAAGGGCTTAATAACATCTTTTCCAGATCTCAGTATCACAGTCCAGCTTTTGCAGGAAATACCACCTGGCTGGTTATTAATTCTGTGCAACATAAGCCCACTGAATTAGCACATACCTCCTTAATTTTCATCAAAGGTCCTCTCTGCTCTCACTTTTAATCAAACATAGCACTTGCAACAAAGGAGAGCTGATAAGCCACTCTAGCAGTCACCCTTTAGATCTGTTAAAATCTGATGAAACTCATGGAATGAAGAGGGGGATTGAGGTTCAACTACTCCAGCCCCCCCCCCCACTCCCCCACATCCCTCCATAACAATATTAAGTTATACATACGTGGAGCTTGTCTGTGGTTGTTCAAATGCTTCTTTAGGAATTTTCAAACCTGGATTTTTCTTCTTGCCTGAGAAATTGAAAAAAAATGCATTAATTTGTTTTATTAAAGTTTAGCCTCATCTTGCAAAGTCTGCCACAGACATCATTACTTTTCTTGAGGAATACTTGAGAGTGCAAGGTTCAGCATATAAAAAGTCCTTTGCTGAAATTTATTTTCTGCCTCAATAAGTCCTAATATATTTAGGAATCTATCTGCGTATTCTCAGTACTGTATTAAGGATGGCAGAATGATCCACCATAACCCAACATTTCTTATTAACACTCAGGAGAAATCCAAGACTGAAAATTATCTGGAGAGAATGAGACCCTGATAGATGATGCATGTGGAAAACCTGAAAACCCATATGGCAAGTCTTCAAAGAAAAGAGCTTTTGTGCAGAGCCTTTTTAATACACTGGTCAAAAAAATAAAGGGAACACAAAAATAAGACATCCTAGGGTCTGAATGAATGAATTTAATATTCTTATTAAATACTTTGTTCATTACATAGTTGAATGTGCTGACAACAAAATCACACAAAAATTATCAATGG